>VZTL01072663.1:0-26892 GCA_013400535.1 Scopus umbretta | reverse complement strand
AGAATTTATCCAGTTGTATTTTGAACAAATACAAATATCTGACTTCCACAATGTCCTGTGTCAGAAGTTCCCCAGTTTATTTGTATGTTTCCTAAAAATTATTTTTTCTGGTTTTTTTGGAGTATGCTGCACACAAGTTTTGTTTGAGGTCTCCTAGCCATTGTGATGCAAGATACAACAAGCAGCTTTTTCTTAGCCCTGTTCCTCATACCCACTAGCAATATTATAGATATCTGCCTGACCCTCCCTCAGTCATCTGGTTTCCAGGCTGAAAACTCCATGACTATTTAGTCATTCCTTGTTTGGTTTCAGCCCTTCACTCCCTCTTCTCTGCCTTTCCCAGTTCCATTATACCTCTTCTGGGAGCTGAAGCAGGATTGCCAAGTACAACAGTAGTATGCAACAACATAATTCAAAAAAAAAAAAAATCTGTTTAGTTCCCCCTTCCAAAGTTTCCTAGCAATGTCTGCAATAACCCCAATGTCTCATTGTTTCATTTTGGCATGAAAATGGGCAGCTTGGATTCCAACATCTTAAAATTAGAAGTGGGTTTTGCCCTCACTTCATATTTAGCTGTGTTGAATTTCACCTGCCGTTTTATCACACAGTATTAAAGTAAGAGATCCTTCACACTTAGCCCTTACCTTCACTATACTGAATATCTTACTGCTAGTTTGGTCACTTTGCCTGTTCAGACCCTTCACCAACCCCACTCCACCCCAACATAAAGTCATATAAGTCTCCACTGGTTGGCATTCAATGTGAAAACTACCCAAGACTCCTAACTTCTCTTCCTTCTTCATTTAGCTGCAACAATGAATGTCCACAGCAGCCTAGTATAAAGCTTTGTTGCATGTCTTCTGGTGGTGTAAGCAGCTGGATCTCCTATATCAACATCCCTGCTGACCTCTTCAGAAAAAAAACTCTGACACTTTTCTGAGAAATAAGCTTTTGCAGTGTTTGCTCTTCCCCCATCTATCATATTTACTTCTATGTACATTAACTGTTTTCTTTAGTGCAGTTCCTAGTGATTTGCCTGGTACAGACACAGCAGGTGTATTTATCCGTAGTTTCCCAGATCTCCTCTGAAACACCTTCAAAAATTGGTGTAATAGTTAAAACCTTCAGTTCTTCAAATACCCATGAGGTTATAAACAAGAGGTCATATATTACGGTTAATTAATTTCTGAGCTCCTTTAGAAAACACAATGGTTTATTCATAAAAGTAAGCTCCCAAGCTCCTGACACTTGGACATTTAAGAGGAATTTGAGATTTCTGCTTTGTGCCTTACCAAATACCATTTCTATCACTGTGGATGCCTTTCATTAGGTGTTCTTCACCTTCTGCCACTTCCACATTGGATTATTTCAAGCTCCTGTTTGGCCAGAGTATTTTTTCCAAGAAATTTGTCTGCATTAGGGGAATCTGAATACTGGTACTTCTGTCTTGTGCTGCCTCATCCTTCTAGTTTCTTTTCTGCTTTCCTCATTTGTTGGCCAAAATCAATTAAAACATTAAGAACTATCTAGTGCTTGTGAAAACTGTCAGGCTGAGAACACTCATAATATTTATCCACAAACAAAGACTGCATGGGCAGCACCAGTAAAACACAACTTAGCCTTGACCTGAAGGAACCTGGAGTGGAAAGTGAAATCCATCAAGAGATTTTTAAAGCCAGCATTATAAGGGTCAAATCAAACTTCTAGCATAACTCAAGTCAAGTGAGGTTCTGATTCTCTGCAATCTTTTAATCTTCGTCCCTGCACTTGAATGCTACTTTGCAATGCCAGGATGACGCCAATCAATTTGACCCTCCTATTCTCTGTAGTATTTGCTCTGATTCAGCTGTCACACTTACCAGTGGGACTGTGTATTTCCCCATGTAAAGGACAGATATTGCACCATGTTTTTCTGAAGAACATTTTCTCAGTCCTATTTCTCATTTCCTAACCCCTGGGGAGGGAATATCTGTGACTCAGGGTTTGTGAGTGTGTTGTTGCAACCTTAGACTGAAGGATATCATGCAACTCTAGTAAGACCAGTGAAGGCGACAACCCTATGGAGGAGCAGCAGTAAGCATGCACAGACTGCTTTGCCCAAACTAGAGCCACACTTCTCATCCCACAAAATTCTGGGATCTCCCTCTTCCAAGGTTCAAACTAGCTGCTTCTGTAAGCTCTGCACACTACTCCAGATCAATGGGACTGGATTGTGAAAATCCCATTAGAGAAAAACAAATGTCAACAACAGAATTAGAGCCCTTTCACTTATCCCTGGAAAATAGAAAACAAACATTGCAAATTGCCCATCAATTACTCAAATACAAATGCTTGAAGTTCTTTTCCCCTCTGCAATTACAGAAGTTGTTCCATGCAATAAAAGGTTATTAAGGCAATACTTAATGGCCTTATTCATAATTCTAAGCCAGGTTCATTTAAAATTTAAATCTACCAGGCTGTTTGAATGTAAATAGTGATGCTCTAGTGTATTAAAAAAAAAAAAAAAGAAAACNTGTCTTTGACAAGGGTATTAAAAAAAAAAAAAAAAGTAAGAACACCATAAATTTCAGATATTTTCAGACATGTCTATTTCCATCATTTCTGTTACTTCAGCTTTACTGCTCACTCTCTCTCCCTCAATTAGATCATTCAATATTCTTCTAGCAATGCTCTCAGTGTGTTTTTCCCATTCTTGCTTGAATAACTCTCCAAATACTACCGTGGTGGGGGAGGAGGGATTGCCTTTCCTGGAATCTGCTTACTTACCAGTATGGACATCTAAATGTCAAGACAGCCTTCCGAGATCATTAGGCAAAACCTGACCGCAGTTCTGCATGCACAGAAGTAGTTGGTAGTATAGCCATTCTCAGTACAAAGACCTTTAATCCTTTCCTGTTGAAACTTTGGTCTGAATTACAAAAGAGGTTGAGGTTTTTTGTTGGTTTGGGGTTTTTTTAGTGTTGTTGTGAGAGGCCAGTAGAACCCAGTTTATGATTAACTGAAGCCAGACTATGTAGACCTTATCTCAGCTCATAATTAGCATGGTTATTTTTTGGAATACCTCCTGGTAGCAAACCTGCACACACAAGTAACTAATTTCTCCCACTCTGAAGCCTTTGCCAACTTCACTTGAGAAGCATCTAAATTATTTGAGCTGAGAGATACCAGCATATGAAAAAGGACAGGAAAATAATAAAACACTTTAATTTTTCTTTTGATCTCAGGAGCAGAAAGGTTTCCAGGAACAGAGCATGATACAGTTCACCAGTTTCAGTCTCACAGACAGCGCATCTACAGTTGAAAAAGATCTTTTGATAGTTTCCATTACAAATCAATAAGAATTGCTCCACAGGGGGTTCAGCATGTACTGGAATACATCCAGTTAGTTGCTAGGTAAATGCATTTATTTTTGTCTTCTAAATCTTTTTTTTATTTCCTGGATGATCTTTCTGTACAAGGAGCAACATAAATGAACAAATGAATGCTATTACAGCCAGGGCAATCTTTTTACTCAGGTAAGTGTGGGCTGCTTCTCATCTCTCCTGCTACAGACTGATGAGGTGAACTATGCTTTAAATTTCAGTGCATAAGTACTTTATCTCTTCTGTCCATCTCATATGAAATACAGAAATTGAAGACTGACTGTGGAGTATCTCTGGTGCATATGTGAAGAGAGTGACAATTAAGCTTCTTTTCTGAAGGATACTAGGACTCCATGTTCAGGGATGAGCCTCTAAGAGAAAGGCCATAAAGATCAGAGATGTGATTCTTCCTTCCCTATTTATTAACCAGCAGAAATAGCCAGACAGACCAAGGGCAAAGCTACATCCCACAAAGAAAAGAAGTGGGAAGAAGAAGGGCCACATTATTTTAGTACTTAGAATAGTTATTATGCTGTAACGCAGAAAAATACTGGTTTTACAAGACAGCTGAGTAATAGCATGTAGGACCTAAATTCACTTAATTTATCTCTGGACCAATAACAGCATGTTAAAGAATACTTTAACACAAGTTTTCTAATTCCTAAAGCAAGGACCATAGGGTCAGGTTTGGATGCAATGATAAATATCTGCTCCTAATCATTCTACACTGATCAACGGAAGGGATATGGATTGCAGGTTTCCTTTTGCCTGCCATTGTACTGCTACTGTAATCACATTATTCCTTTTAAAAACCCCAAAACTTAATTCAGTTTATATGAGAAAGATATGACTGGAAGCAAACACTGCATGAACAAGAGCGCACTTTGCTCAGGATTTTATTTTTTTCCTTAATGATCCCTGCAATCCATAGCCAAGTCCAAATCACTCTGAAAATGAATAGAAATGAGTGAACTCCTTCAGAAACTGTCCTGAGGAAATGCCCTATAGAAGAGGGACAGAACCTGCAGGATACTACAGCCACTGTGCTAGAAACTGTAAGCAGGTTTTATCTGTATGTTTTTTAAAAGACATTTTTCAGAAGCAAATTGAATGCATATTGAATTCTATAGCGGGATTAAAAACATTAGAGAGAGCTTCTCTATTAAGTAATATGATTACATTTCACAAAGGAAGAGCTCTAAGCACTCTGTTCAATTTGAACAGAAATGCGGCCCCAGAGATGTGTGAGGCATCGGTGTAGCCTCACTTCTCTCTTTTCTTTCTAAGATCCAGCCAAGTTTCACATTTCTGTGACACACATGTCCTCATGTTTATGTCATCTCATTCTCTGATTCCTTCAAAGGTCTTTGCCACATGGGCATGTATTCAAAGCTTTTATTTTCAAACAGTTCCAAACCTACGACATGATAGCATTACAAAAAGCAGAGCCAGCAGAGGGAAAATGGTGTCACCCTCTTCCCTCCCATGACACTCTTTTCTAACTGCTATGTACCATAGGCAAACCCGGGAGACCTACAGGGTGCGAGTGTGTGGGTGACAAACATTTCCAGGAAGGCAATGTTCTTCTAAGGTACCAGAACTGTTTTTTACTTTATTACATATATCTGGAAGATGTTACAAATGAAACACGCTAGACATGAGTTTTAAAACATGCTTTATATCGGACATGACAGCAAAGCTGAAGTTTAAGGCATCTTTCATTCCTGGCATATTAGATGACCTGTGACAGTAAGAGAGGAGGAAGAGGGCTCCAGGACACAACAGGAAACCTAACTCATACCAGGCTGTTTCATGGTGGATGAAAATGGATTTTCTTCTTGGTTGTAATCAAAATCTTCCCATTAACTTGTCAGATACACATGATATCTATGTGGGGCTGGTCAGGGCAGAGTTTTCCTCCTCTGCTTGCACCAGAAGCAGCTTCAATATTTAGCCATAATGATATTCTCACTGTTGTTTATTCCAATTACAGGACTACCAGCCCAACAGGTAGCATGTCTGGCAAGCTAGGCAACAGTCTCACTACTGTCATCACCATGGGCTGCACCTCAGAAAGAGCGCTCTACTACTTTATGCATGACTATTTGGAGTTCTACTTACTGGTGGGCTCACTACACAGCCTAAGACAGAGGAAAGCAATCCAAGCAGCTCCTCCACTTCTGTGTCCCTGGACATGAGTGGGTAAGTCCTGGAAGCTCCCTTGTTTGTGGAAGAAATCTTACCAAAACTTGCCTCCAACTATTATTGCGCCACAGCTGTAATTACTCAGTTTTGCCATTAAGCCATGGGCCATCAAGTTTTAATGCAGTCCTACATTGTTGATTAAAACATTGTGTTATTTCCTGAATGTCAAACAACATATGACAATAAAGTAGGCATAAAAGATTAGGAAAACAAATGTTCAGCTACTTCTGTACTGAATGCAAAGCATAAATGGCTGATCTTTGCATGTTTTTGCGTTTGTTTGAAACTTTCTAACATTGAAATTGATGACAGTAATTAGTTCGCCTTTCAGAAGAATGAAATTTGAATCCTCCTGAATCCTCCTGGGCACAACAGCCTCCAGCTAAAGCATATTAACTTGCTTTCTAAGGCTCTTCTATTAGTGCTGGTACTGTATTTTTTTAAAGCAAAGACTGAGATAACCCAAAACCTCTTAGTATTTCTTAAAACAAGTTCAGGCGTGCTTGATGAACAGTTTTCTTATCTAACATGGACATCTTGAAGTTATCCAAGCCATCCTGGGCTCCACTTGTACTCCACAGAGAGCTACACATAACCTCATGAGAAGGACTCATGAAGAGGTGTAAACAAAGTGGATCTGATGAATTACCTTCCAGAGTGGTCTGTTTCTCTCCACTGATGTAAATAAAGCTTAGAGTGACTAACTTAGACTTAGCAAGGTGATGTTCAGATAGACACATTTGATGACATCTATTTTCTTTTTTTTTTGAAAATATGTATGATATATTTATTAGAGCACTTCAGATTAAGAAAAGATCTTCAGAAGCATAGGAGAGCTAGCTGACTTCACATTTGCTTATTACCTCAGACTCTTTACATATTGTAAGTATATTATTATCTTCCCTCCTGATACTCTTGCAGTAATGTCCGCCCCCAGCTGAATCCCTATGTCTAGGAGGAATCAGAGTCCCAGAGGGAACACAAACATTGTCACTTTGCCCAACTTTGAGGAATTTCTGGACATCATCTGTAACAAAGACTGAATAAATAAACCCCTGAAGAACTGAGAGATTCAGGATCATCCAAAATTAAACATCTCTGGAAAGGAAGGTTTAAATCATACTTCTCATTTTGTGCCTGCTGTTAGCAAAAAGAAGGACTACCAGAAAGACCCATCTTCTCAAAACAGCAGGTTTTTTAAACAGCTTTCCTATATACCATGCTATCATCAGATAGTCAAAAACACTGCTGTCATTAAGAGGCCTAATTCTCCCCTCCCCATTTCTCACATCCATCTGCCTGAGGTTATTTCTCATCTGTAACTGGATTGCTTGCTCCAAGCAATCACTGACCTTCCCAGAGATGGGGAAGATCTGGCAATTATTGAAGCTCTCACAAGACTCTGGCTGAGATATCACCCAGCCCTTCCCCAGGCAGGTAGGAGTGCATGGGGGTATGTCATTATAATAATGCCATGCCAGAAAAACCTTTGAAACACTACCGATTATTTTCAATATTGTGTGGGAGAGGTCTGCAAAAGGAGGATGTGGGAATTACAGAGCAGCTTGATGAGGGCCGCAGGAAAACATGGGAACAATCAATCCACATGTACCGAGAAGATGATAAAGGATTAAGCAAACAGCCCAGATAGTTTGGTTTTGTCAAAAACTTATGCCAGACGAATCTAGTGTCCTTTTCTGACAAGGTAATCAGCCTTGTGGACCAAGGGGGAAGCTATATATATGACTTACAATCATCTCACATGACATCCTCATAAACAAGCTTTAGAAACACAGTCTAGCTGTAACCAGCCTCAGGTATGGGCACAAGGAGTGGAAAACCTGCTTTTAGCACAGGGGTTATTGATGAGTCACTGTCAGATGGGGAGAGACACTGCCAGGCAGAGACCTGGTGGCATCTGCTCTCTTTCGCTCAATATTTTCATTAACTACTAAATGATGATACACAGAGTGGATGACACCAAACTGTAAGCTGTAAATGCTCTGGAGGACAGAGTTACAACTAAAAGTCATCTATAACAACTTGGAAGGAGGGTATGAAATCACTGTGAAGAAATTCAGCAAAGACAAGTGCTAATGCTACACTGCAGAAGGAGAAAAAAAAATAAAGTACTAAACGAAGAGCACCTGACTGGCAAGAGACCTGGAGGGTAAAACTGGTCCAAACCTTCTTATGTATCAGTAGCATGTAGATGTGTAAGCCTGGGGCACACTGAGAGGGATACCATTTGTGAGAGACAGGAGGCACATTTCACTCTTTTCAGCCCTAAGGTATGTTATTAAGTCCCTTTTGGAGTGTTGCACTTAAAAGACAAAGGGGAGGCCAATCTGGAGGGATTTAAGAGGGGAATAACTAGTGCTGAGAAAATCTGACCTGTGAGGAAGGTACATGGCAAGGATCCTTCGCCCTGGGAGAGTGCTGACCCAGGCTGCTGCGCCTGCTGGTCCCCTCAGGTACTGTCTCCTTCCACCAGAGTCTCAGGCTCTTTCTTTACCCTTCACCTTCCCACACCATTCCTGAACTTTAAACTGTTCCTTTTTCTCATTTGGCAAGGAAGGACACACTATATTTTCCTCCTAATGAAGGGTTTCTACACTTGTTTGATGCTCTCTCCTCTGGGCTTCCCACTGGCCTTTCCTTGCTCTTCTCACCCTTTGCTGGAGCACCCCACTGCCCAGAGTGAGCTCAGGTCACCTTTTGTCATGCTCTTGCACCTCTACTTCTAGGTCACCTATCTCCTCTCATGTTTCAGTGCTGCTCTTCTTCCATCTTAGGCATCAAGCTAAACCTGGTATATGAAAAAAGGGCCAGCAAGCCTGTGGCAAAAGCCAGGTGAGGAAAAGCATGAGCCTGAAAGACTGGTGACTTAAACTGAATTAAAAAAATGTTTCAATATTTATGTGGGCATGGCTCCAACAGCAGCTATGAGCTATTAGTAAAAGGGATGAATTCCCCACTCCAGAGGCTAGACAGAGGGCTTTTGCCTCTCAAGTGACTTATATGCCTCTGAATATTACATCCTGCTGGTCAACTTCATAAATATTTGCATGTTACTAAATTGTGCAGCATGGACTTTGGTCACATATGGTGCTATCGATCCATAGCTCATTGACACTGCTTCCCCTACCACGTCCCCCACACCTCAGGGTGGACCACCCTGGGGCACTGGCTGGCTCACAGCTGTGTTCCTCCCTTGTCTGGCTCCAAAGGAGACCCAAACGGCAGCCATGCACACAGCCCTGGCAAGCCCTGTGCCAAGGCCATGGTTTGGGGATGGGAACTCAGCCTGCCTGTGCAGGGCACTGCCTAAAGACTGCTGCTTGGTCCCATGCTGCTGATGGTTTGCTGTCCCTTGATAGGGAGAGCTCGGCGTTACAGCCAGCAAATTCTGGCAGCCCAAAACACCTCTGTTCCCATACTCCACACAGGCTGGATATGAGGCATGTTCCCACACCCTCTGTGCTGTCCTGAGCAGCCGTGGCACTGCTCATAGTCGTGTCCTGCCCGTGATGGCTGCACCGGGGCAGAGCTGCCAGGTCCACAGGGGGCATGGCACAGTGCGGTATCAGCGAGACAGTGACATGTAGGGGTCAGTTTTCCTTAACAGACACAGCTGTTTTCTTTTTGACAGCTCATACTTCAAGACATTCACAGGACTTCCTCACTTCCAAGGCCACTGTAGCTTGGGGCCAGGACAGAAATGAAAACAGACTCATGTGCTTGTCACTAACAGGCACCTTTACACAATGTTCCTCATACTTAGTGAATGCGTCAAGGGTTTATTCCTTGGTTTGAGTCTAAATGTATCGTTCACTCAACTGAGCAGGATAATGGCATTTGAGTTGGGAAGGAAAGAATGAATCATTATTTGCTGCACAAGTCCTGACCCCACTGTTTCCCAGGCAAATGAATGTGATGCTTCCCAGGACTCTTACACTGATACGTTTGTGAGCCATCAATTATTTACATACTTGGTCAATAATTTAAATGTCCTGGAATGTGCATATTACAAAATAACTGCCTTTGTTCTTTAAATGTGCAGGCATACCCTGCTGGCAGTGGCACAATTAATGACTTAATAAAGCCTTAACAGGAAAATTGAAGTACTGGATTTTACTGCTTTGATGGTAACTAAGCTGACTTCTACACTTTGAAAAATTTATCCTTGCAAGAAGACATTAGGCATACACAGAAGTTTTTGTAAATTGGGAGCAACGTACCCAAGGGTTTGAGTGAAGCTGTTACATTGAAATAAAAAGAAATGTCCCTTTCCCTTAAATAAGTTATACAGAGAGTAAGAAAATATTTCTAATGGGGCTCTTGCTTAACTAACTTATTCGTTTGCATATGAACTTCAGTAGCGCTCGAGATGCGATGAATGTGGTGTGATTGAAGGCGATGCTATTCCAACACAGCAAGGATAGCACAACACAGGCACAGGATAGCAGGGGGCCTGGGCTCAGCCCTGACAGGGACACGGCCCTTGTGGAGGGTCCCTTCAGCCTCCTCTTCTCTCCTCTCATCTCCACAGCTGGAGAGAGAAGGTTTGCACACAATATCAGGAATTCACACTGATTCGCTGCCTTTAAAATGGTGTCCAGGTGACCCCGCTGTCATTTTAACAATGTGCCTGGACAAAGAGTGGTTTGTGTTTGCTCACAGGACTTCTATAACTGCTCCATGAAGATGTATTACAAATCAGAGCTTCAATGTAATTGAAGAAATAAACCTAGATAAACATTTTTCCTGGAAGACAAACTGAATCAGCTTGCCTCCATGAGGGTGTTTGGGATGGCAATTCATGTGATCTGAACTCTTTTTTTCTTTTCATCATTTTGGGGATGCAGATGGGTGCTAAAAAAGAGACTGTAACAGATTTTTGACACCGCAGAACAGCATTTTTTTCTGAAATCTTTTAGGTGGTAGATTAGGTTTTGATCAGTAAAACCAACTCCCCCACTTCCTGACAAAAAAGCTTGTTGATAGAGCAGGCGAGCAACCAACCCACCTCACCAAGAGCAATTCAGGGTCGAGTGCTATAGCATAAACATCAACAAGTGCCAAAAGTGTTTACAGACAAACTGAGCTACACATTTCATAGAATCATAGAATCCTTAAGGAAAAGACCTCTGAGATCATTTAGTCCAACCATCAACCCAACAACACCATGTCTACTAAACCATGTCCTGGAAATTTTTTGAACACCTCCAGGGATGGGGACTCCACCACCTCCCTGGGCAAGTCTATTCCAATGCCTCACCACTCTTTCAGGAAAGAAATTTTTCCTAATATCTAATCTAAGCCTCCCCTGGTGCAACTTGAGGCCGTTACCTCTCACCCTATTGTTGGTTACTTGGGCGAAGAGGCCAACACCCTCCTCACTACACCCTCCTTTCAAGAAATTGTAGAGAGCGATAAGGTCTCCCCTCAGCCTCCTCTTCTCCAAACTAAACAACCCCAGTTCCCTCAGCCACTCCTCATAAGGCTTGTTCTCCAGGCCCTTCACCAACATCGTTGCGCTTCTCTGGAGATGCTCCAGCACCTCAATGTCCTTCTTGTAGTGAGGGACCCAAAACTGAACACAGTATTTGAGGTGCAGCCTCACCAGTGCCGAGTACAGGGCACTGGAATCTTTATTGATACAAATTTCTGCTTTACTGAAAAAGGGTCAGAGCAGGTTTATTTTCAGGTCCAGATAATGGTATAAATAAGGGTACAAACAGGAAATTGTTCTGTCATTAATGCAGATCAATCATTAATTGATTAAGAATTACAGGGATGTGGAATAACCAAAGCAACAGGTAGCAGTTCTATGAGCTACATGGAAATGTGAGGTCCTGTGGTTCATGTCCTAAAGGTAAGCAACAGCGTGGGCTTTCTGATATCTAGCAAGGGTTGAGCATGTGCTGCAGCTTCCATCAAACCTGGGGTGGTTCCTCAATGCCTCACAGCATCTCTTTTGATGAAGTCAGTAGGAGCCTAATACCTGTCAGGCAGGGTTGGAATTGGTCAGTATGTTCAAAAGTTATCTGGGGCAAGAGGAGGAAAGGGCTGATTGACAGGAGGAGTCTAATTTCTTGATTTCTGAATTTCTCTGTAAAACCATTTTTATTACAAAAGCAAATTTACCTCAGGCTGCAGAAGTTTTATTCATCTAGTGTGCTGTTACTAGGTAGAAAACACAAAACTACTCTGGAAAATAAGGCTTTTAGAAAGTCCTCTCCTTTGTTGCCTGGTCTAGGTGAGGAAGGTGAGGAAATGCCGTATGGAGAAGAGAGAGAGAGCCATAAAGGATGCTCTATCTCTCTGCCTCACCACCTGTTTATCCCTCTATGCTATACACCTAACCTGCAAGAAGAACATCTGAGAGCTTGGGAAAGAGTCACACAGCATGACATACTTCCCCTCCAAGTGCTGCATGATTTCACTTTTAGATATGCTCGTTTACCACCATGGCTACGTGGCAGTAGCACAGTTCCCACCTTGCTGATCCAAAGAATTGCAGGCTGCAATGCACCCTGAGGGCTTCTTGGTGCTTGCAATACTGTCATTCACCTTTCTTTGCAAGCCTCATTTTTCATGTCATCCACTTCTTGGTAGGAAGTCAACCATGAGGTTGGAGTATTTCCTAAGCTCTTCTCATGCCTGCCCATTTTTGCTGGACAGGGACCTCGGGAGTCCTCTCCCTCCCAGGCAGGCAACACTGCAGCTTCTAAAATCAAGTGCAACCTCTTCCATCCTTCCCTCCTGCTGGCACTTCTCTCTGTCTCTCATTGGAAAGGCTGTCTGAGGGCAAAGTTGGCTATTTTCTATTTCCACTAACCTGATGAATATGTTTCTGAAATATAAGGCTACATTTAAATCTCTTCAAGTCTGTATGAGCAGATTTCAGCCCAATGACTTTGGAAGTACAGGACTTCTAGAGACTCATTATCCCTCTGTGGGATTACCCAAATATTCTGTTCATCTCTTCTAATTAGATAACTTTATTTGACTTACAGCTCCACTTTCTAACTCGGTTTTAAGAACATTTTTGCATCTTTTATTTAGGAAGTTATTGTTCAAATGTTCCTTGCTAAGTTTCAATTCGCAAAAAAACCAGATGGTGTAGTTAAATCAGAGGTTGCTAAGAAGACTTTTGTTTGATCTGTAACTAAGAAGGATGATGAATAGTTAAATCTAAACAAAATAAAAGCATTTTAAGAAAAATCTAATCCTGGAAAACTGCATCCAAATATCAAAAGGAGTCGGTCAAGGCATTCCACAAATCAGAAAATATGCCAATTTTCAGTAACTCATTAAATATTAGAGAAGTTCCAAAGGTTGAAAAGAGATCTACTATTGTGCCGAGACTTTTTAGAGGAAGTTTAAATAAATAAATATTGGCTCATCAGTTGGGCAACAATCCTAGTCAATATAATTGAATAGCTAAAAGGAGAGACAACTAATAGGATTTAAAAGTAAATGAGACAACTAATGCCAGTTAATACAGATTTACAGAAAATCAATTTTGCCCAATGAATTTTATTACCTTTTTCTGATATTACAAGTTTGGTTGTTAAAGTAGTAGCACTGATATAATAACTTCAGGTATATATAAGGTATTTTAATACGGTAAAAATTAGAGGAACGAATCAACACCAAACACCAGATGCCTGCCTTCGAGGTGGGTGCCAGCAGAGGAGCCCATTAATGCTGTGCTCCAACCTGGCTAGGTGTGTCAGTGCCCTCAAAGGAACCGGCAGAAGAGAGTGATGTTTTTTGACGTTTAATTTTACAGCTCTTCTATTTCACAATGATAATAGATTTTTTTCGAAGAGTTGACCACACAGATTGGAAAACATTCCATAACTTGCTGCAGGCCCTCGCTGTGAATTGCCCATCGGTGGTCCTGGGTTCACAGCACCCATTATATGTACCCCATCCCATTAAAAAGTCCATAGGGCCAGGCATTGGACTTGACGTTGAATATGCAGCCCATGTACCACATACACAGCAAGCAGCTTCACAGAGATTTTGGCAGAAAATGTTCTCTTTCTCTCCTCACATACACACATACAAAAGATAGCAAACTCTTCAGAACTATGTTTGCAGTCTCATTAAATTGTTAAATTGGGTTTATGAAAACTAATACTGCCAGTCTCCTAGCTTTGTGATTAGTAATTTTTCTAAAGCCTCTTAGGAACTTAGTAAATCTATTAATCTTCCTAAGAAAGTATTTCAAACTGATTAAATGACAGTTCAAGTGTTCTCTTCAAAACATTGTAATAAGACAAAAAAAACCTCTAAAAAATATATTATATATATTCACAAACTCAGCCTTCTAGAGAAGAGAGCTAATTCTGGTACACTGAATATCTAAAGAGATTATTTCTCTCTAAAGTTCCTTTTTCATCACAGCATTTTTGTTTAACTAGTTAAGATAAAACCTATCAGTCATGGAGGAGCAGAATGGAAACAGCTTCATTAAGACGAACCCTCTGATAGTTCTCCTATTTCTGAAAGTTAAATTCTCTTAAAAAATTAATCACAGCGAATCTGGCAGAACTAATTTTAAAATGTGAGAACATGTGAGATGCTCTGCTTCTAGCCTGGAGTGAGATGAGATCAATATGTTAAATTAAGTCTACATAAAGACATACAGAAGAATTTGGGTAGGCGACATTTATTCCCGGTGCAGGAGAGTAATTGCAATTTAGAGAGCAGTGAAGAGGGGTCTTGGTAAAAATATTACCAGTTAAAATTAATGACAGAAAACAACTGCACTGAACTCATTTATTGCCACTCAAAAGTCTGGTATCAGTTTTATTCACTTTAAATCTTCGGGGGGGAGGGGGGCAGGGGGGAAAGAGCTGTAAAACATGAGCCAGCAAGCGCATTAAAAAAAAAAAAAAAATCTCCAGGCTGTGATGCTGAATCTAATCCCTAAAAAGGTCTTTCTATATTCAAAAAGAAAATAAGCAAAGCTGCAGAGACTTGGGGAAAAATGCCAAAATTAGTCATGAATCCTTAAAATACAATTTCATAAACATCCACCTAATACAAATTTTATAATTTAATACACACAAACACACACAGAGTGCACTATTTGGGCTTTCAAATCATCAAGGAGAAACTAATGGCTTGCATTATTTCATTGTTGGGAGTGGAGAGAACAAGCAGACTGATTATTATGTTCTTGCCTAATGCAATTTTACTTATGTTATGCACACAGGCGCTATTAATTGAGTGCAAGTGGCATTAAGCAGCAAAAATGCCAGGAAAAGTAATTTACATTGTTGCAGAAAGTGACAGTGTTCAGGCCTCCAGGAATTTCTCTTATATCAGCTGTCCAGATATTTTGGTGCTTTAACTTCTTCCCAACTTTGACACCTGACCAAAATTTCCAAGCTCCCTGTTTAGCTCACTTTTCCTCCTTGGATCCAAGTTCTTCCAGCAAATTGGAGACTGCGCTGTGATTTGTGCCCCACTGGTATTTAACAAACCAATTACACAGAATAAAACTATCTGGGCTGTGAGTCCAGGTCTGTGCCCAGTGCAGCTTTGTGAAGGTGATGGAATTGCAGCATTATAGCTCAGACCACATTTGGATCAGCACCGACAGGGCCAAAAATTCACTTAATATAAGGCAGCAGAATACCATAGCATTACGCAGAATTGTATGTACACTGCACTAATTATCAACCCCTACACACAGGAGACCCTAAAAGGATGCTAGTGAAGATTTACAGTTACACAGCCAAAGTGAAAGACTTGAGAGGAGTTTTTAAGCGCTGCCAACAGATCTCCTTTTGCTCGGATAGTCATTCTGTTAGTCAGCTATATTTGCTATTTTCAGATCATTGTAACTTAAATTGGTCATTATATTGATATGAAGAGTTTAAATAGAAGTCAATACAGGAAAGCAGGATTTCACCAGCGTCTTCTGTTGCTGGTGATCTGGTATTAAACATCAGTGACAGCGAAAGAGGAGGGCTACAGTTATTTTCCCTTCATTAACTCAGTGGAAGAAGTTAATTAGATTTCAAAAACTACCTTGTCTCTAAAGGTCTGATATTTTTTAAAAATAGTATTAATCAAAAACCAATCCCTCTCTGGGTTCTTGCAAGCAAGCCAACATGTTGCTTCTTCAGTGAGGACCATGCCAAGGTGGCTGTTGCTGCCCATGCAGCCTGGAACCAACTGCACGAGCGCTCTTCGGCTTGCAAAATCCTTACCAATGGTTTTATGGCAGTGACTTAGAAAACTAAGTCCACTTATGCCACGTAGTAGTTCATGTGCATGATATTTTGAGAGGATATTGCACTCCAGGAGGCTTTAGAGGAGCTAAGCAAACCAAAACACAAGTGGGAAAAGTGAGCTACCTGACATCAGCCACTTACTTTGCAAAAGACTTTTCTTCAGAAAATATTTTTTAAAGGGAAAAGCAGATTTGTTTTGAGAGAAAATTGGAATGTAAATACTGTCTTTAGAAGTAGCATCTGCTCAATTTTCTTTTAGCATGTGTTCTTTCATTTACTGTTGCAAAAAGACTTGTAAGACTTTTCCAGAATTTGAGTGTTCAAAATCTTTAAGACAATCATCAAAATCGGAACAGTTTCATTTTTTTTTTCCTGTTGATTGCTTTCCAATTTTTTTTCCACAGAAAAAGGATTTTATTTTTTTTTATTCCAGTCAATTTTGTAACAAAGAAAAGATTTGGGAACCTCTGGAATTTCTCACAAGAGGAATAATCCAGCTCCTGCCTAGATCTAGTCATTACCAAAATGTGCAGCCCTGGAGCATGGGCACAGGGGAAATGAAAGACTGAAGAAGATGCTAGATATTCATGGTCTCAGCCTCCATTTTGGGTTAACTGGTCCTAACTGTATTTTCACAACCCAAAGTTTTGTTTGGATCCAGCTGGATGTACAGATAATACAGGTGACACAATATATCCAATCATATATTTTCTGTATAAAAAAATAAAAAAAGATCCCAGTAACATGAATTTCTGTGCTCAGTGAAGTCAGCGAGGGCTTTGGCTTTCGTTTGTTTTGGTGGTGAATAGCAACACAAAACACTGCTCAACCCATGGCCTTTCTTTTGAGGAAGAGGCACCAAAATGGGAAGGAGACAGGCAGCGCATGGGCTGAGAATCAGGGCAGGCAGGACAGCAGGAGGCCAGGGTTATTGCTTTCAGGTTAACAAAGCTTTCCTACCCCACATGAAGAAAATCAATACAGGAAGAGGGGCAGGGTGAGACAGTGTTTAACTAGAGGCAGAATTTAATCAATCCAACAGTTACAAAGAGCTAAACATGGCACTACATTTATCCAGGACCTGTCTTTCAGCCTATAAACCCTTCAAACCAGTGAGTGGTTGCACTGGGAAGCTGTGCAGTAGCAGGCACTCCGTCCGTGTTACATTTATAACAGGTTTTCCAAAAATCTCCGTGCTATCTGGGAAAAAGTTCTGGGCCCTTTTCCACTAGTGATGCCCATAGATGTTCACAGTTTCCTAGCACCACATTTAGCTGCATGTTCATGGATAAAACTTACACATTGCTGATGCCAAGGGAAGAGCTTTCTTGTGGAGTAGTTCAGTCCTTCGGTGTTTGCAAGCTGCTTGAAGTGGCTTTTTCAGTGAAAAGCGACAAAAAATGTGTAATGCCCTAGAAGTGCTGATTTAACAGAAAAAGCAAGAGAAACCCTTAAGAGCATAAGAGCAAGGACTGGTAACACTCTACAAATATTTGAGAAAGGAAAGAAATGTAATATGGTATAGCCAGGAAAACATGAAGGCAGGGAAATGGTGGTCGGCGAGTCCATACTAACATCTAGCGCAAAAGCTTGGATAACTTGTGAAATAATTCCCTTCCCTTGTTTCCTCATGATGGGTCAAACAAGTTTTTCCCAAAGCCTAGGAGTGCCTTCTCTCTGTCTCTCAAGATTTTGCAATGGACGTGAAGGGCTTACAAACATCCTAAGGTGGGAGGCTGTCCCTTTACATACCTTTTTTATCTAAATCCCCATAAACATAGCTGACCTTTATCTCAAAGCCTGAGGGCACCTCTTATAATGTCATGCTTGTCAGATATCTACTCTTCATAGCAACTTCAGCCTTCTGAAGAGTCTGAAAAGTCTGTCACATTTCTATCCAGCCTAATACCACTTTGATTGTCATGCTAATATAAAGGCATATTACTGTATGTGAAGATTTTGGGCCTGCCTTTCTATCAAAGTTATATTGGCTCTCCATTATTTGTTAATCTTGTTAAGTTAATTATCACTCAAATGGGGAAGAGGAAAGGAGCAAAATAACCTTTGCCAACACGTAGGTCCTAGGAAGAGAAGGAAGATTATTTACATGCACACAAACACATAAGCACGCAGCTCTGACTTACTGCTGTTGGCATTTTCATAACATTTGATCATCTGGTTGCTAAGCACACTACCACATTACCACTTGACATTTACATTTTATTTTCAGTTTATTGCTAAAGGTAGGAAATGAAGCACTCTCCTACTCTCTTAAATTATGTTCATCTTGCTAATAATACTGCTAAAAGCCCCATTCCATTTTATTTAATGAACTTAGAATACCTCATAAACATTGAGACACTGCCAAGCAAACCTATTGTCTTTCCTGCCTGGAAAAGGCAGGATCTGTTGAGAGCATTTCCTCATCAGAGAGGAGGGTTGCTGTGGAAATCCCAACTCTTGTAGTCTGGGTAGAAACTTCCCGAGCCTTCCAGAAGACTTAAAAACTCAGAGCAAACAAAACCCACAAAAGCCTCAAGTGGCAACATCAAAAAACTCAGCTCCTGTAATCTAAAAGAACTGGTAGAGCCTTGTGCAACTGGGGAAGCCAAAGCAGAGCTCACCTCCTAATAAAGAGCAGAAGCAATTTAATGAGACATACACCTGAGCATCTGGCTGCGAGGCTGCCCTTCCTTGCAAAGGTAATTTATCAGACCAATGAAAGATCAGAAGTAAATTTTGCTAAACTTATCATCTCTGAAAGATTTTGACTCACTAGCGGCTGCAGTTTAAATCACTTAATAGCTGAAACATGCTGGCCTGTGCAACAGCAAAACATGTGAAGTGAGAGCTTTACCTAATGTATAAACAAGTGACTAGGGCTCAGGCTCAGATGCCTAACTTCCAGACTCCCTAGTTAGGCGTCCCACCCCCCAGAGTCAATCCAGAGAAGTGCCGAGTATTCCCAACTCCCACTGATTATAAGAGCAACTGCAATTTTCCAGCCACTACAAGCAGTAATAAAAACATTCTACTCTCATAAAGACCTCAGAAATAAAGTTGGGACGTTATTCCCCCAAGCAGACCAGAGGGGCAATGGGGATATGCCTTCTGCCCTGGGAAACTCCCACTCTAATGGACAACCACAGTCAGGGTATAAACACTCATCTGTCCCTAGGAGAACATGAAGGCTCCAGCTCTTCCCCATCTTTGAATGGGAAACAGGCAGCACGGGCAGCCCAAGGGTGGTGGATACTTCTGTAGATCACTGCTTACCTAGCGGAGGTGACCAGGCAGCAGTGGCAGCCTGTGGGGATGGGTGCACGGGAGTGGGACGCAGTTGAGGTGTGGTTCGCACCTTCTTCCAAACACAGTCTAGGAGCTGTAGGAGCAGGGCTAGAAATTACTCTGAAGAGCAATGAGTTTGCCTGTCCTCTGTTCCCTCACAGTCTCTCTACACTGATTTACCCAAAGCAACACACACCATTTCAACTCCCTTTTTATCTCTCTTACAAATCTGCACAGTCCTGCACATCCCAAGTGCCTGACCACAGCCCGGGCCCACCCTTGCCCACTCTACCTCTTTCCCCTGACAGCCTCCAGTTCCCAAACCTCTGAATCCTGCCCTGTTCCCACAGGCAAGCCCTAGCCTAAGTGCAGCTGGGTAGGCAGGGAAGGCTCAGGAGCAGCTCTCTTTCTTGCAGACAAACAAGTTCCCACCTGCCAGCTGCTCTGCCGTGACACACACAGCAGCCCACGCACAGGCTCTTCTCTTTTGCACAGGAAAAAAAAAATAGCTTAACCCTCCGCACAAGAATAAACCACTGGGAAAAAGCCTGCAGATGAGGCATGAGGAACCGCTGGGTCACAAGCAGTCCCTTGAATGGCAAGAACTGTCCAGCTTGGAGGAGAGGTTGGCAGAGGACAACTGGGAGCACGAGCTGAAGCCAACAGCACAGAGACGAAGTTTTCTCCGAGTGGGTGGAAGATTCTGGAAGAAAATATTCATTTATTTTTCACGACAATTAGTGTCCTCCTGAAGAGCAGTTTATTTTTCTGGTAAAAAACTGAAGTCACTTCTATTCAGTGTTAGTGCGCCTTGCTTAGAGTTTGCCTGGGATAGCTCTTCCAGCTTTTACCATTTAGAAACAGCTTAAGTTGTGAAGAGGTCTTGGAAAGTAGAGCAACAGGTCTGTGTTTGGTACCATGGCAGAGTGAGCCACTGCCATTAGCACGGTGAGCCAGGGTGGCCGTGCTGATACCATTTGGATACACATATCAGCCTCTGGGTTTGGCCCGTAGCACCTAGAGGGACGTGGCGTTTGCAGGTTTCAGCAGGTAGACTTGCAGATCACTCACAGTTAAGCATTGCAGTGATCTGAAAATTGTCGCATCATTTCTCCTACCTGTGTTGTGCAACGTACGAGCACAGCGTGAAGCACTGGTGTGAGCTGCATGCCCTGCAGAGCAGTGGGCGCAATTAACAGCCCTGGTACTGAAGAGGTGCTGCAGCCATTCTGATTTTCCCCATAGTTCATGTGAATTACAACTACAGCTTAACAACCAATTTAAAATAGTTTATTGAAAGAATAAACATTGCATCGCTTACTAAACTGCCAGAAGTGTCTGTATGTTCATAAATGAGGTGATGTCTGGATCTCTAATTTTCTGTCTTGCAATTTTAACAAAAACCATTTTGCTAGATAGCAGATTTAAGTTTTCTTCTTTATTATATGAAGCAGTTCCATTGTTTGGGAAGAGACAGTAGTCAATCAGCTGCAGTTTCTGTCTGTATGCAGATGTTTGGTAATACTTGAATGCACAGTTCTGATTATTTATAAGCTAATTGTCCAATATGTATTGCAGTTAATCCTCATAAATACTCGGCTTTAAGAAAAAAAGAAATAGCATAGATAAAGTTCCAGTCTCAGTGTGTATCAGTAGCATTGCCATTGTCTATGTGAAAAGTTGGTACCTGAAAATTTTTGATCAAAAGAAGGAAACTAAATATGCACAGTCCAGATTTTTTCCCAAATTTCTCTTTCATGTGGCCTGATATGCAGATTGCAAATGTGACAGCCATTCAGCTACCTTCTCCTTTCCATCTAAGACATTCTAAATATCACTTGATTATATGGCACTCATTGGACTGTTGAGTTTCAGGGAAAAGAGGATTTGTTCCTGATTTTTCTAGATTTCTGCCTAATTAGATCTGCATGCCAGAGGAATCCCTACACTTTAACATTGCAGTACAGCCAACAGCAAAAATCAAATTAAATCCCCAAAGGATTGAGAAGAAGGTGTGCTCGGGTCACAGAAATCCAAGGACTTGAACACGGTTGTGTGACTCCTGGTTCTCATCAAGAGGTGACGCTTGCCAGGCTTGTCCAGACTGCAGTTTGCTAAGCTTAGCAGGGGTACTGCCCCATACGACACTAACCAAACTTTCCTCCAGTAAATGTTTAATCTAAGAAGAATGTACTGTATCGTACAAAAGCAGGTACAAAAAACCTCTCCTACACTCCCACAAATTTCACCAGTCCAATTACTACATTGAAAAGGCAGCATAGCACTGGACTGTGCCTTACAGGCAATTAGTTCACCCATGCTGATGAGGCACAGTTTAGACATATGAAAAGGGAGTGTCTCTAGCACCTGTTTGAAGAAAGAAAATAATAAATAATTAGGGAAGAAAGCGAAACTTCACTGAAGCCAGGAAGTAAGTTTAGCTCCATGTATATACTCACTCCTGAGGCAAAAGGCTTCTAATTAAACATTTTATTGTGGGAATGCATTGCCAGCCTGAAGGAGGAGAGAAGCCCTGTGTGTTCAGTGGGCTCTCACTAGTCTCCAGCCTTTCCTCACCACATCCCAAAATAATCCAGGGTGGTGGGCATGGGGCTTCCCGGGAGCAGAGCTCCACCACACACACAAGAGCCAAAGTCAAATGGAAAGTGGTACTAGCTTCACAACCACTTTCGCCCAGTGGTTGCCCATGGACACCTTGGAAACTAATGTTTTTCTAAATTAACATCTCATTTCAATGGCAAGGTTACCCTTTCTAATTGGAAATATTTTACATTTACACCAGAGGAACACCAGGGCTCCTTCCCTCATTTCCACATTGCCTCCAGATCTCAAAGACAGAAACGTACTCTGTGAGTATCGCACCAGCAGTCGGGTCTATCACACACCATCCAAAGGCTTTAACCAGGACGTGACTGAGTTGTGGCCAGGTGTTGTACAAATATAAATGAGATCCAGCGTTCCTGGGATGCCCCAAACAGTGGTTCCAGAGCAGAAGCAGTTTTTAACCCTTATTTCACCTAATTCACATAGGCAGAACATGAATCTGAGGAGAAGGAATGTAGTCAGTGGAAGTCAAGTAAATATTTTCTTAACGTACAAAGGTTTTGTATTATCCTTGACTTTGCTTTACCCAAGTTATCCCGCTTCTCCCTCATCTTCCTGTTTCCTGGGTTAACAGAGAGGGACAGGCTGAGATAAATTAAGGACAGTCAGAAGTGTCTCCCATGTAATCTAGCATAGCTGAATTTGACATCAGTGTTGTTACGAACACACTGAAGAGTTCAAGTTCATGTTTCAAGTGACAGAAGGAAGAAATTACACTAACAAAACTGTTATTTATGAGTGAGGGAACCTTGCAGTTATTCTAGATGTTTTCAAGCACTGCAATAGTATTTCTGGCCAGCACGAAAACACCACCCTAGGCAGGCAGCAGGGATGTGATAAAGCAGGAGACAATTACATCTGTTATAAAAGAATAAGAGCCTAACATTTTAAGAGAGGTGATAACATCTGTGGAACAGTTTTCAGAGAAGAACCAAAATGAAAGTGATCCCATAACAGCAGTAACAGATGGACTTTTCATTTGCAAAGGTAAAAACCAGAGTGCTTGCTGACTTTTCATGATAAGAGAATTACAGGAATCAGAGGCAACGGATAGCCTCAAGATCACCGCTGTGTATAGCACTGGGATGATACTCAGCATGCGGCAGGATACATATCTCTTGAACTCCACCAGCTCCTCACTGTCACCACACCTCCTGGTCAGCATGAATTGCCCCACCACCTGCCCGGCACCCACATCTGAAACCTGCATGTCACATCACAAACTTTATCAAACCATGTTGCCTCTCCCAGTGGTGCCAGGATACAGCTCCCTTTTCTAGGCAACAAAACTCTCACCCAGGGAGTTTCTATGCATGAAAACTCTTTCTCACACAAACACACACACACACACACACATGCGCACACACATACTCTCTCTCACTCACTCTCCCTGCCTCTCAATAGGGTGCCCTTTCCTCTTTCAGGTCAACCATGAGCATGTGAGCCATTGAGGCGGTGCAGGTGAAGTAGCCCATGAAGATTTTCACATTCCTTTCACCGAGATTTTGGCTTACACTTCCAATGCCACTTTTATCCACCCCTGACATTTCAAAGACTTTCTTAGATTTTGCTACCCTTCTGGCTTTCATGCTGGGGACAGCAGCTCCTTATAAACCCCTAGAAATCTCCTTCCTTCTTTGTCAGGCTCTCCTTTGTCACAGAGACTGCTGAGTGCTCACATCGACTGTCGTTGTGCTGACACTATCATCTATGAAGCTGTCTGCTAGGCATCCTTCTATTCCCCTATCCATTGCCACTGGCCTAAGGACCTCTGCACAGCAGGTAGTACAGAGCAGTGCTAGGACAAGTTCAAGCAATGCTGCCCCAACTGTGGTAACAACAAAAGCAGCAGATGACTAACTTTTCCTTAGAGCACAAATGAAAATAAAGTGTGAGGTTCATGAACGTAATCCCAGAAAATCCAAGATAACACCTCAAGCCCCATTGTGTCATCTCTCAAACTATCTACTTCCAAAGGCAAATATAATAAAATAGAAGGGCAGCAACAGCACTTTTGCTTTCCTAATACCATCCACCAGAGCATCTCAAGGCCGCTGCCTCAGAAATGCAAATTGCTTTCTGTGTATTGCCACAGGGAAGGTTATCATCCCCATCTTGCTTCTGACCCCATTTTATTGTGCTCAGTTTGGTGAGGTAGATAGGCTGAATAACCACAAGCAGAAAGGCAAATGTCATAGGTGCCTTAACCAATTCACTACAAATTGTGTATCTGATGGGCTTAGATTTCTTCTCTGAGTAAACCAACACAAATTGGAAGGTATTGATACTGTAGATCCATCATCAGTAGATGGTGGAATATATATATATATATGTAACCAATCACCTAAAATCACATGCTATTGCTCGTTTCCTTGGGCTAAATAGAACAAGTTACAAATTTGGTTTGCAGATTGTTGTGGTTTAACCCTGCAGGCTGTTCGCTCATTCCCCCCGCAGTGGAATTTGGGACACAATCAGAGAAAAAAAAGTACAATTCATGGGTTGAGATAGAGACAGTTGTAGGACAGAAAAGGAATGGAAAACAGTAGTAATAAAAATAGAATATACAAAACAAGTGATGCACAATGCAATTGCGCACCACCCACTGACCTATGCCCAGCCAGCTCCCAAGTAGTGGTTGCTGCCCCCTGGCCAACTGCCCCCAGTTTATATACTGAGCATGACGTTCAGTATGAGCATGGTATGGAATATCCCTTTGGTCAGTTTGGGTCAGCTGTCCTGCTGTGCTCCCTCCCAGCTTCTCGCTGGCAGAGCATGGGAAGCTGAAAAGTCCTTGACTAGTGGAAGCACTACTTAGCAACAACTAAACCATCAGTGTGTTATCAATGTTATTCTCATACTAAAGCCAAAACACAGCACTATACCAGCTACTGGGAATAAAAATAACTCTATCCCAGCTGAAACCAGGACAGCATCTACCCCTTATTCTATCCAATCTACGTCATGCCCAGGTCCCACACTTTCCAAAACGTTCCAATTAACCACCACCGCTTTTTCTGTCTTTTGATATATACACACAAATCTCATTCCCTTAGTCTATGGACCATCCCTATAAAATGTTCATTGAGTTCATTTAGTCCATGACTTTGGGCTCCATCTGTCATAACAGTCCTTTGGGGCAGGAGAGATGGTGTGTGGTGTTGGACTGTTGCATGCTGAAGCCAGTTCTGGTCCCCTTATCACTGAGCTTATCCAGTTCTATCATCGCTGTATTTTGCTCGGTTTCATAAAAGTTCATTCTTCATCAATCTAGGTGATTTCTACTGTAATACCATTGATATGGCATATAGCCACCATAGAAATGATATACAGTAGCAAGTAACATCATACAATTCAAATCATTGGCTATTCTCACTCAAAATCAAATCCACTTGAGGTACATATCGGAATTCCTCATTCTCCTGCATCATCCACGAAGTGCACCCAGGTCCTTGAGCATAAGCAATCCCACGAATGGGTTTGCCTTTGTCTGAGGCAGGAATAACCCAGACTGCCTTTTTGTATGCTTTTTATGTACTTCATCCCATTCTATATTACATAAAAGTTTTGTTTGGGCAGGACCAGCTCAGTTGGCAGATCCCCTAGTGTTCACTAACCAGGTGGCTTTTGCTAAATGTGCATCCCAATGCTTGCATGTCCCAGTACCCATTGCTCTCAGGGTAGTCTTTAACAGTCCATTGTATCATTCAATTTTCCCAGAGGCTGGTGCATGATAGGGAATGTGATATACCCACTCAATGCCATGCTCTTTGGCCCAGGTGTCTATGAGGGTTTTTCAGAAATAAGTCCTGTTATCTGACTCAATTCTACCTCTTTTTTATCTTCTTTCCTAGAAAGAGAAGACTATAAGGGCTATTAAATCCAGTTCCCAGTTCCTGCAGGGCATGATATCATGTAATACTCTTCTATAAGATGTTCAAGCTCCATCACAGAACTAGTTTCAATTTCTGTCCTCACTGCTTCTGTTGTCAAGTCATCCCAGAATCTCCCTCCTCAGACAGTTCGAAACTTAGAATCCTATCCCTAGCCTTTTCACTGCATAAGTGTTTAAAATATTATTGTTGCTTATAAACAACTATGACTTACTGATCACAAATAATCAAAGTTACTTATGATTAGTTTACTCTTCTGATTCCTGTTTCAGCCTTGCCCTGCTTCTCCTTTCCACTAAAGTTTATAGTGCATACAGTGCATATGTACTGTAAAAGTTTACAGTGCATAGTGTGTACCAATAGTCATCTCCACTGCTATTTCATTGGGATCTTTTGATCTTTTTGGAGACTGTTTCACTTGAATTCATGCTTCTGAGCAGCCAGAATTTCAGACATTATGCAAAGGAGGCATTGTAAGTACTTTCTACAACAATATTCATATTTTCTACATGAAAGGGAAAATACTCCCTCTGACAAATTTGAGATGCTCTTCCTCTTTCTTTCATAACTGTATTACACAAACAACTAATCTTGTTCTTTCTTTCCTTTTGTGCAGCCCTATCCTACAGCATAAAGTGCTGTTAGGAGTCACCATTCATGAATTTGACCTCATTCTACTGAATTTCATAGCATTTCTATTTGTTTAGTTTTTACCATCATCTATAGTTTTATGCATGACATTTTCATTCTCCTTCACACTACCAGTACCTCCTAACTTCACATCATAAACAAGTTTCATTGCCATATTCCTAATACAATGCTAAGGTGAAAGCTAAACTTCTTTTGTCTCCTCTCTACTTGTATGGCTGTAGGATCCTTCATGGTTTATTTTTAATACTCTTTGCAAGTCTTGGCTTGATTTTCATCAAGTCTCAATTCATTACTACACTTTTCCACTTGCAAAATGAAACTTCACTTTGCTGAACAGCCACTGCTTCACTCCTCAGAAGCTCTCCACCTTCTGCCTGGAGGTTTGGCTGTTTTTTTAAGAGAGATGCTCAGTTTGGTGTAGCAACCTTCACGGTTATCCTTTTTCTCTTCATGAATTCTACATAATTTTGGACCTTTGATGGGATTTACATGTCTTCTTCATGTGCATCGTGTCTTCGCTCCTCCACCACCACCTCCCTTTTTTTGTCTTTGTGATTGTCTGTATTTCAAGATCAATCTACTCCACTAGATCATAGAATCATAGAA
>VZTL01072661.1:6074-20493 GCA_013400535.1 Scopus umbretta | reverse complement strand
TATATACAGTTTGAAATATTAGAACAGCTTCTTCAAAACAACTGAGTCACGGTCTTTGGATGGATGGGAGTGACAACCCCATCCTGCTTTCCTACAATACCCACTGCTGCACAGCTGGTGCTGCCAGTGCTGAGAGTCCAAACCATGCTTGATAAATCAGGTGTTTTGCAGCTGCTTCTTCAGCCATCTGCCAAAATCTTGCTCATTAAGAGGCACAGATCCTGCCTTTGCCATCACATACACTGTCCCATCCTTGGGCTTCCTGCTGTCACACCTGTAGGTATAGGTCCAAGGCAGAAAGTGAGTATAAATGACTAATGTAAACCTGCATTTTTAATCAGCTGGGTGACCATTCAGTTAACAGCCTTCTTTAAATACTGCCTTCCATATTCTCTGAAGAAAAAATCTTGAGATTTGTTTTGAAATGGTATTTTGACAGCCACTCTGCTGTAATGAAATTACAAATGCACACACACACATATATATATATATACATTTTCTTCTTTTTCCTTCCTCAGAGTAAATAAATCAAAGCCTCAGGTCTACCTACAACTTTCATTTCTGCAGTGGAGCTGGCAAAGAAAAGAACAAATAAGGCCCCCCCCTTTCAGTTATTGGTACACTTTTTAGATGATCTCCCACATTTCATTTATAATATTCATTAAAATTATCCTGACATTTTCCTATTCATTTATTAAGTCCCAGGAGACCTTTACATTTTCTAGTCATTCAAACAGAAAGTCACACCATTTCTCACACATTCCAAATGGATCCAAAAAAATGCTGGCAACCCATCAACTACAGAGCAAGCCTGGGAGCATATTTCCTCCAAGATGCGTTTTCCTTACATTATGATGGTGTGAAGATTTCTAATTCTTGCAGAGAAACAAAAACAGTCTGTAAAAATCCATCAACTCAGTAACATTTCAGCATTATGATCAGAGTCAAAAAGAAAACTCCAAAGACTGGACACCTTTCCACAGAAATGAGTGCACTGAGTGTGGTCTGCAGGGATAGTACACAAGGATATGAAGAAAGGAAGCTAAGGAACGGCAGCAGCACCTGCTGTTTAAGGTACCCAGATGTTATACAGTTGCAAGGAATAACCAAATCCTGTCCCAAGTAATAATTTTCAAAGACCATTGAGAAATGGAACAGAATTACTCTACACACAAAAGACGCCTGTCTGACATCAGCAACATAATTGTAAAAAGGCAATGGGTGAATACTTATTTTTCAGTGAAACATAGGCAAACACAAAGCAAATATCAAAATACTATCATCAATGGGTGGGTGAGAGAGATAGTTACAAAACACAGGAAAAGCCAGAAAGCAAGGGCTGCACAGCTAGCACTGGTAGGATATAAATCCAGAAATATGTTTTGACGGTACCATGCAAGATGGCAAGGAGGGTGCAAAAGGTTTGTTCAGGCATCACAGATATCTCAAGGCCTTGTCAAAAGGTTGGGAGAAATTTTGCCTTTTATCAAAGATTTTTTTCTCTTCCACCTTTCCTGCTCAACAATACTAGTGCCAGTAAAGAGGAGAGAGGAAGAAGTATTAGTGGATACTGTATGTCTATATCCACGCAAGGCGACTAATGCTCTTCAGCAACCTTGCTGGCAAAACAGCCAGGAATGGAACATGGTAAATAATAGGTGTCATCGTACCATTAAATAAGGTCATTCCACATCTCAGCTAAAGCACCAGAGCAGGACACTGTGAAGGGTATGTCCTATGTTTTTCTGTACTGAATATTCATTCCTGCCTTTCGTTTTACTACTTAGCAGGAACTGGTTTTCTTAGGGTCTTGTTGCAGATGTAGCTGGATAGACAGCCCACTGAAAATATGAATTACTGATGACTTTTGCCTGCCTGCACCCAAGCCTTCTTTTGTCTTTTGGCTTTGGCTGGGAAGGATTTGGTAGCTTAAGAAGCCACTTTTAATGTCTCATGCAAAGGCCACTTGCACAAAGGGACAGAAGCAGACATAAGCAAAGTTTAAAGAACTTTTGTTATGAGGGGCTCAGAAGACTACAGGTCAGCTGGAACATCAGCATGAGTCAGACCCCAGGATACATGTATTTGGGTGCTAAGACTTGTCTGGGCATTGCCAGCAGCAGTAAGATGATGTTCTTAGTCAGCAGAAAATATAGAGACTGTCAGAATATGTACTGCATTTATTGAAATTTCAGTGTTTAGCACACAAAAACCTCTTAACATCACTAAGGTGCCTCAAAACTTCTTCATAAACCAGCAGAAGAATAGACTACTGTGTTCCCAACATTATGGATGGAAAAATGTTCCAGAACAAAATCCCAGACCTTATCACAATTGCTTCCTCAAAGGAAGCAAGGCTAAACAGTGCCCAAGGCCAGTTGAAGCCTGCTTGGAAACTTTGTCTCTTGTTGCCCTAGGTATCAAAATAGGAAGTAAACAGCTTAGAAACAGTGCTGAGAATTGTTTGGAGGAAGTACGGTTTCCTCTCCCTGCACTTGCTAAGTTCGCTTATCTTTCATGCTCTCAGCATCCCCCCTTCACTCACTGCAGACCACAAATGCTGCAGAGGCTTTGCAGAAATGACCTAGAAAAATAACGTTTATGCAAAAAAATCTATCACCAGCTCATGCATGGCTCTGACAAACCTTGCTATGCTCTGCCTGAGGACAAGAGCTTGGAGAGCACTGCTTTAGTGGGGATAACCATATACCACGGTCCTCAGACCCTCTCTATTCAAGGCTCAAGGTCTTTGTCAAAACTACATCTCAAGCAGGAGGTGATCTTACACCTTTGCTGAAGACACAACCTGTGTCTGATTTTCGCTATATTTATATGCATATGGTTGCAATGGTTAAAACTCTTTGAAGTACATGATACATATCACTTAACGGGAAAATGTTGTATTTCTTTAGTTTTCTTTGGATTTTCATTAGATTTGGAAAAAAAAAAAAAAAAACAGTCCCCGATCTGCCTAACCTCTTAACAGGAGGTATGATGTACCAGAGATAACCAGAGATATGGTGATATCTTCATCAAAGCTAGGGACTTTTATGAAAGACTTGACAACAATAGAACTACTAATGAGGAAGAATGAAGGGCTTTACAAGTTGCCAAGGCATCAGCACTACTTGTGGAGGCCAAACCAGAGCTGACGTCACAGTGTCACTGGTCTCAGGGTCCAAGTGACCCAAGTCATTACTAGTGCATTAAGTATTTTGGGGTGGGTTTTAGTTATGATAAGGAGCAAATACCTTATCTTTAAATGCAGTGGTCTGATGAAATTCACATTAGGTAGAGAGGTGGTTCAGCTGCAGAACTTCTAATAGCTCCCATATGGTGAAAAAGCCTGATGGACAGAAGGGCTTCCCAAATACTGGGAAAAGCAGAAATAGAATCATAGAATTGTTAGGGTTGGAAAAGACTTCTGAGATCATCTAGTCCAACCATCAACCCCGCAAAAAACCCAAACCAAACCAAACCAAACAAACAAACAAAAAAACAAAAACAAAAACAAAAAAAACCAAACCACCATGCCTGCTAAACCATGTCTTGAAGTACCACATCTAGAGGTTTTTTGAACACCTCCAGGGATGGTGACTCCACCACCTCCCTGGGCAGCCAGTTCCAATGCCTCACCACTCTTTCAGTAAAGAGATTTTTCCTAATATCCAATCTAAATGCACTAGTTTAGCAGGGAGGAAAAGAGAAAAAGAAGAAAAGAGAACCCTGTCAGCTTCATTCCAGTTACTAAAAAATACAAGGACAAATAAACAACTGTCTCCACGATAAGTAGGCAATAAATTACAGGCAACATGGAATTCTTGAGAACAAATCACATGAAACCACTTCAGTTTTCTTTATGACAATAACAGGCATTGTGGGTGGAGGGAAGCCACAAATGTCATTTATATTGATTTACACAGAATAGTGTCAAAACCCTTACTAGAGTTTCTCAGAAGTTAACCAAAGAAACATTTTGTAGATGAATCAGTGATGAAGTGGGTGTTAAACTGGTGGAAACCAGACCAGGTAGGTCTTGGTTTTTCACTGCAAGGAAGAATAAAACAGGACTCCAGGCCAATATGCCCTAAGAGGACATTGATTTGACATTTTTGTGGGTGATTTGGCCAGTAGGATATAAAACATCATTGTTATTAAATTGACACTGGCTTGGAGGAGTGGTGGGACATGCTAGCTTAGAGCCCTAAGAAATTCTCATAGGTAAGAGCAAGCGATCACACAAAGAAAGGAAACAGAGGCTGCTTGTCAGGAGAAAAGGAAAGAGCAGCTGAAACATGGTGTTGCCTTCAAATCCATGAAATGTAAATGCAAAGTGGAAGGACAGAGCCTGTTCACCAGGTCTGTCTACCCTCTAGAACATGAATTCAGAACACTAAATTTCAGCACAGGAGATGCCAGCTATCGCTTTAGGAGGACTAGGTTAGAGAAGCATCTGTGGGCAATTGATACTGCTTGAGGCTCTGGGCTACAACACTCATCTCCCTCTTCGCTCTATATTTCCTCTGATTTTAATTGCAATGGAAAACTTCTGTAAGCTATAAAAAAAGAAGGTAAAACCTCAGGTAAATATGTGGAAGATCTACAGACATTTTTCTTGGACTATTACCATCTGGAGGTTGACTAGTTAAATTAGCTGTAAACATTTTTAAATTTAATTTCAAATTTTAATTCAAGATCAGTTTTTCACAGTGAACCACGTAAACTTTTATGAATTACTATTCCAATACAAAATTACCTATTTTGCAAAAAAGAGAAGTTTCTGGATTCCAAGGTGGACCAGACTTTACATGTGAGTAGTTTTATGACGTTTCACAAAGGCATTTTCACATTTTCACATCCCACCAGTTTTTGCTTTCAGTATCAAGTGAGAGGATATTTAATATTTCAAATGAAAATTAAGACACTCAGAAAAACTGAGTTGATGAAACAAAACTTTTATTCTTATTTGTTGTTTCATTTTCTTCAAAAACTCATTACTTTAATCCTTCGTACATGTTAAACACTTGGAATTTTAACCTTTTCAATAGTTTAGAAAATCTGATTGAGATTTTGCAAACATTTGTATTAGCTTTTTTTCATCAGCACACTCACAAATTTTCAGATCAAATTTAACACTGGAAACCATTTGCGAATTACACAGTTTTTTATACCTGAGGACTCAATAAGTAAGCAAACAAAATCCTTTTAAAAAGAGAGAAATGGGAACTACAACCATCATGATCTCTGGGGCTTGGAAGGATGATCATGTTGGTTAATTTTTTAAGGAATCAAACTAAAATAGGTCAAATCATACAAAGAATAATTTTGGGACATAATTGAAGAAAAAATTCAGAATACTAGGCCTTTGAGAAAGTCCTGGCATATTAAACAGGCAGAGGCTGATGCAAGTTGAATACCAAATATTAAACCCATGTTAGCAAAAATATCTATTTCCCACACACAAACTGAATCTCAAAAGACCTGCGGGACACAAATGCTTGTTATTTGTAAGGGGGACATGCTCACATTCATATCCAGATTCAGTTAGGAACTGGGGCATGGTAAGTACCCAGAGAACACTCCTGCAAGCCTGGAGTTATCTGCCCAGCAGACATGAAAGGAAAGAAATTGATTTTTCCTGAACATGTAGCTGTCCTTCTCCAAGCATGACCATGTCCAAAGGAGGAGAAGGAAGCATCCTACAGGCAAAGACCCCTCATAAGCAGGAGATTTAATAGCAAGAATGGAAAGAAATGTTTTAATCTCTCTCTTTTTCTCTAAAAAAGCTTCAAATGGTCTTGGTTTCATCCCACTGTAGAAAAGGAATATGTTTAAATATTTAAAAATAAAAGAGTTGTGGGATGGAAAAACAGTTCAGTGCCAAGCTTTAATTTCAAGTCCATTGAGTCAAGCCATTCTGACCTCACTGTTTAAGTTGCAGATTTACTTGGCCAGCCTCTGGGCTTGCGGCAGGAATTACTTACCCTGTGCAAGCAGCACTCTGCAAAGCCTCCCCCAAGAAGTGGCAATGACAGTATCACATCAGGAACCTGACTTTGAATCAGGTTAGCTCTCACTGTCTGTGGGAAGTTTGAGTGTGCATACAAGAAGTTCTTCAAAGAGACTCTTTTCTCGCGGTCTAAGCCCACGGTGAATACTGTCATCTCCTCTCTAGGCTCTGTAGTTGCCCTGTTGGAGTTTATCTTACACGGCTTTATTTGCAGTTCTTTTATATGCAAGGGAAGTTCTTAAAGAAATGTAATTATTGCTGTGAAAGTCACAAATACTGTGCTGGGAATTCATGTATCATTTCAGAATTTCAGCTGAATAACAGTTCTCACCATGCTTTTCTGATAATAAAGTAACTTTTAATACAGAATGGAAGTTGCCCTAAGGCACAGTAAAACAAGTTATATCTATATAATGTAAAGGGTTTTGTGACGTGACAAAATATATATATATATATACTTTTTTTTAAAAGGAGAGAAAAAACTCTTATAGTTCACATTTGGAAGTTTGGATTAAGTGCCAAGCTTTGATTGAAAGGAGAGCTTAATTTGAACACCTGAACCAACAACGGATATTTCAAAATCCATCCATACATATTACATTGCTTTTATTTGAAAGTTCAGAAAATAATGGTGGTAAGAATTTAAGTAGCATGTTAAATCTTCAGCCAGTCTTTCCACCCAATATATTTGTTAAAATAATGTGCTGAAGCAGCAGGAATTTATTATTGGTCTTTTTTCACACAAGACACACCTTGAATTTTTCCATTCTAAATCTTTTAACAGATGCATAAAGTGGTAAAGTGCTTCACAGAAAAAGCTTCATATATGATGTGGGTTCAAACAGCAACATAATGAAGATATGAAATATCAGCTATTGAACTGTATCTTAATTAGTTTCAGATTTTCAGTCTGACATTTTTAGGTGGTTTTGACATCGACAATCCTATAAAGTAAAACCTGCAACAGACTTTAGACTATGGAGAAAAGCTAGTTATCATTAGCATATATTTGGAGTAAGTTTCTGGTTTGAATTTTAAAGAAAGAGTTGGCTTATTATCACTTTCATGAATTCAAAACGCTGATACACCAAGGATTTGGCTTACATCGTTTTGAGCTAACATCCCAGTGCACCTGATTTTGCATTTACTGACAAACTGACTGAAGTGGTGTCCACAGAAATATCCAGTACTGTCACAAGAAGTAACTAAAAATGCCGATTTTATCCGGACAGATGAAGTCAGATCACAATATAGAGAGCCTGCAAAATGCCTTATCAGGATACACAGCATGTTTGGAAATGTGCATACAAAGTGCGAGAACAAATGTACACTCAGACACTCATGTTGCAAATACACATGTATTGTGGGTACTTCATCAGGCAGCACTGGCATAGCTTGCAGGTTTGGATATCACTGCTGGCATAATGCAGCTGACATGGGAGCTGCTGATATGGATTAGATCAGATTTCCTCTTTTCCCTGTTTGCTGCAGCACCGTATGTTGGCTTCTTGCTCATGGTCCCCTTGCCTGCGCTTACAGTAAGTCTGCCCTGCCACCTTCCCTACAGAGACAAAACTTTCCTGATGACCATCCATATCAACTTTGGCTTAAAAAAGATAACATTGTTACTCTAAGAAACAGCTAGCCTGTCATGACATTACATTATAATTTAAAAATTTAAGTTTTCTTGGTTTTTCAGCATGAGAATTAGTTCTTTGCTTGCTTATTTATAATCCTGCCCTTCCTCCAGAAGTATCCTATTATTCACTCTTGAACAAAGCACATAAAATAATATGTCACTGACTCAGCAGCTACACAGATCAGCTTCCAGGATCAAATCTGAAAAAGGCAGACCCCTGTGAAGCTTGTAAGTCCTGGCTTTTAAGATATGCCCAATGGCTTTTGTTTTCATCTCATAAGTAAGGAGTATAAAAGAGTATGCAGGCTGTTTGTAAGGATACTCAAACAGAAGTCATTGCACACTGAGATCAAACAGTTGTTGAATCGGTAAAGCTAAAAGTAACCTACAATCTCATAAGAAGTTTTGCAATTCTCAGAGCCTGTTGTATTGCACCTAGTTAGCTGGGATGCATATGATAAGTCACAATATTTCATCAAATTTCCAACACAGCTGCTTGGGCAGTGAAAAAATTGCTGGTTAAAAACTTATATTAAGAAATTAAACTTCTATAGCGTTTTGCATGATACTGAAAGAGTTACTTTTGTGGAAAGAGTTACTTTTGTGAAAAGAGTAGAAAGAATCTTTTGACAAAGAAAAAAGCTACACAGGCAGCAAAAAAATGTGAATTTCACTAATTATGTCACTATTATAGTGTGCTTCTGGAAACAAATCAAGTATTTTTTTCCCAGCAGGCTATGTATTGCTGGGCAGAATCCACTGCCTGTGGGCAAACTGGAAACATTCCTGCCAGTTCAGGGCACAGTTTGCCATTTCATTTAACTCACTATTTGGAAAAAGGACACCAAGTGTGAGAAATGCAGAACAATACTTGTACTCCAATAAGATTAACCTCTCTTATTTTTGTTTGTTAACTTTGTCAAAGAATCTCTGCTTGGGCAATTAAAGTTTTGGTAAGGGTCTAGGAGTTCTTTCGAAGATGATTTGAACAACTCCTGGAGTATTTTCTAACAAGAATAATTAGGCAGTGAGCTCAGCCTGTGTGAAAATAACACAGAACTGTTGCTCCATTACTGCTGTTGAAAATCCCCAACTTGTAAAACTTGTGGAATGTTTCATCGATCACATGAATTTAAGTAACCATTTGAAATAGAAGACCTGTCTCAAGATTTGGTAGCACTCAGAGAGCAGATTAAGCTTTTATAGGCTGCTCAGTGAAGAATTGGAATCTCATCAAGCATGGGAAGAAACAATACTCTAGAATGCAGGTACATCCAAAATGACTGGAAACCTGGAAGTGTGATAAATGTTTGATCTGGTTTAGCACCTTAGAAAACTAACAGAAGGACAAATGCAAGAGATCTTTGCTGAATCATTGGATAATACTGGAGAAGAACATTTGTGGCAGAAAAATATTGTGTCTACAACAAATAATGAAACTGCATGAAAGAAAAATGGTGCCTTTTTTGCAGTTAGATTTAAATATCAATATTCTTTGTGGAGGAGGAGAAGCAGGCCTGCAAATATATGTTTTACTACCATTAAAATGTGTACACTGCCCCAAAGCATGGCAGGGATGTTGCAAGCCAAATCGGTAGTCTGCAAACACTGAAGAAAGGACTAGAACATCTAGAAGAGCGCACAGCTACTTGCCTAAATGATCTGGGCAGATTAAATGTCTAAAATATGAGCATTTTCTGGCAGAGCAAACACAGTCAAAAAGGTTTATCTTTATAGCCAGTTTGTGCTAATGCCTGTCACAGATCAGCTTTAAGCCACTCTGCAAGGCTTGCTTGGGAATCAGTAATGGCTGCACTTACATTGCCCAGTGAAATGCTTCCCCTTTCTCAGAAGCAACACAAAATTGGCCTTTTCTTAGAATTTCTCGCAAGCTAGAAGGCCACATCCTAGTTTCAAAAAACCATGACTTGCTTCTTAGGAATGTAAATCACTGTGCATCCTGATCTTTGAGAAACACAGGTCAGCCCCAGGAGGGGGAGAATGATCCTCCTTGTTCTGTACCATGCCAAGGGCCAGGGGGTGGGTGACCTCCACCCCCATGAGCAGAAAGCACCCAGCGAAAGGAGCCGGGTGGCAAACGAGGGCAGGCCATTTTGAATTGAATGTTTCATTTACACTTAGTGAGGGCATGCCCTCTACAAGGCTGCTGGGAGAGGATGACTACAGATAGAGCATTTCAGGGCCTTTCAAAGGAAAGTATTTAAGGGCTCTTTTAAGGGCTTTTTTTGCTCCTTTATTTCGTATACATAGGCACCATGTGTGTAAAGGCCTGGCTTGCTGGAAACTCCTGGGGGAAGCAGCAATATTGCACAAAAGGGGGAAGCAGAGCCTCTCCTGAAAAGGTTTTATTAAAGGTTTTACTGATGCAAACAGACTATTACAGCACTAAAACAAATAGCACATCAGAGGAGTAAGGCAGCTAGGAGTGTGGTACACATCAGGAAATGATGGCATTGCTCTGAAACCACAGCAATAGATATCAGCCCCCGTGGATCTGTCTCAAAACAATTGTTGTGCAAGGGCTGCCCCAGGAGGGCTCAGGGAAGTCAGATATATTCTCATCATGGTGTAAGCAGTGTTAGGGAAGATCCCAAGGAGATTTGATTCCCAGAGACAGGCATTAGAAATGTGAAGATGAATAAAGAACACTTGCTGACAACAAGATTCACAAACACTTGGCTGCCTGCTTTTCTCCCTGCTTCAATCTTGCCTTTTCTTCTGTAGGCAGAAACCTCCAGTTCCCTTCAGTTTCGGCCTGCTTGCCTGCACCTAAATGCAAAGTCTTTCTTGGAGGTCTGGAGGACAGATACAGAGGCAAATCAGGCAGTATTTCCTAATCTTCTCACCCAGGCACAGACTTGTCACATATTACTACGAGCTCTTTAAAGTAAAATCTGTGCTGGGACAGCATATCTAGGGGCAAGAAAATATTTGACAGAGTGGTTGAGCATCACATAATGTTCAAATTGCCAAACCAAAATTTAAAATTTCATAATCAGTAAAAATTATATTAAATTAAATACTTGTCACTGGACATGTTGAAGGAAAATGTAAGCAAACAATGGATTTACCAATAGTTACTCTAAACAAAATTCACATTCCCACTTAGCTCTTTCATACATTTAGGAACTGCTGAATAACTTATTTACTTTCACTGGGTAGCACTTACTGATTCTAACAAAGCCAATAAAACATGGACTGAGTTATGCAGCCTAACAAAGGGAAACAAGTGAATAATGAGTTGAAAAATATTTTGTTATGTACAGTTGTACTGTTCATATTTTGGCAATGAGTACCAGTCAGCAATATCAGAGTGTCTTACAATGACAGTAAATTGTAGTCAGTTGCTTAAAGCCTAAAATTTGTCTGGTATTTATGAATCAAGTAAAGTAAACTAATCATAAAGTCAATTACCATTACTACTAACATGCTTAGCTCCAGAAGTAAATGTGATTATGAAATTTTGCCAAAGGACAGTTATCCAAAAATTGATGCTGCTATAGAAATGACCATTGTAAAGCCCTACCTTATCTATGCTTTTGTTTGGTTAATAGAATGCGAAGTTAATTGATGTAGTTGACAAATTGCCCAGGAACAGGATAAAAGGTGATGTATTGCACTGACTACTAAAACATGAAAAGTTATGTAATATCTGCCAAGAAGGAAAGTAGAGGAAAGGTAATTTTGGCAGGAGAAGATTGCGACCGCTGACTCAATTAAAAACTAAAAAGACTACCCTCCTCGCTCTCCTTGAGCATGCATAGTAAGTTAAAATCATGCTGTAACTTTAAATATGAGCAAAGAAGATATGAACCAAAAAAAAGACCAAAACGATGAGCTAATTTAATGATTATGTAATGGATAGGTGCGGTATGTTAACTGTAACGTATGAAAGTTAGAGAAGACTGTGGGAGGTGTGCTAGCTTTGTGGAATTACCACCTAGCACCCATCTCTGTGCAGAAATGAAATAAAGCAACATCTTATCTCAGTGTGTGCAGATTGGCTTATTGCACACCGGGTAAATGAACCCTATTTGAGACAACTGGACTACATGGCATTTCGAGTAAAATTCAATTCTGTTATAGCAAACTAAGATGCAGCTTCATATTCAGATCTCTTAGACTAAAGAAAAGACTCAATGAACAATTAGATGTGATGGTAATTGCTTAAAATTTCAACATTACACCACATTAAACAACTAACAATTGCTTTTAATGGTCCTTTAAGTAAATCCTGTTCTAGAGCTAACACTAGGATTAAAAAGATGTCATATAACAATTACTGCTCAAGGCTATGGAGTATTCCTATTTACTGGTGTAGCTGAACATTTTTACATAATAAAAATTAGATTAAAATAACTCCATCCAAAGAGATCAGTATAATAACACTACAAAATAAGGCATAGTGTTGCTTACACTGGATTTGCTGCACACACAAATGGGTTTTCTTGGACAAAGGTTGGAATTTCAATTTTTTCAGTATTCTGAAAAGCTTAATTTTTTTTTTCATCAGGAGCGTATATGTATTTCTTTTGAAACTCAGGGGATTCCTGGTGGAATCTGAAGCAAGAAGTATTGATTTCTCTGATTTCTTTGGTACTGAGCCACCTGGGTGGATTCAATCCACCTACCAGCTCTCTGAGCAGTCTATGTGGGGTTGGTCAGAAGAAAAGTAGAGAAGCTCTTGGAGAAGGAGAGGTTCCTTGTCACTCTGATCTTCAGAAAAGCTGATTCTTTCCAAGAATTATTGACAGTTTAACAGATTCTTTGGAGAAGCACAGTCTTTAGCTGGGGAGTTCATTCTTTGCTCCACAGCCTGCCTGAGAAGAAACTTTGCGTTTAGTTGATGTCTGATTGTCAAGCTCAAGTTTTTACCATGTCCTATTTCTCAGAATCCAGCTTTTTTGAAATCTGAAGATTAACAAAACTGATCGTGAGAGACAACCTGCTGTTGTAGCTGCTGCCCAGAAGCAGACATCTTCTCCTTATGTTTGAGTTCTTCTGTCTTCCCTTCACACTTAGGAAGACTGTATTCTTCTTTTGTTAAACAAGCCTCATGTTAATTTTTAAGTATCATAACTGAAATTAGTACACCCTAAATAGAAAGAAAATTCTGCTTGAAAAGTCTTACAGCCTGGAAAATTTTGAGGATATGATGCAAATAGTTATGGTTTCTGATTGGCAGTATCTTCTGTGGTTGCTTCTCTCAAGAGAGAAAAGGCAAGTTTTGATACAATTTTTTGCATTAGTAGCTCAATTGTAACTCCCAAGCAGCAAAAGTATCACATAGAGAAAATAGCTGTAAAAAAAGTTAGCTATGTATTCATTTAGAGTTTCAAGCTTTCTTGCAAGAAATAACTACAATTTTCACTGGTTTAGAGCAACTGTTCGCCTTTAAGAAGTTTCTGGTTCTGAATGAGAAGAATCTCAGTGTGTGCATGGCTGATTAAAAATTTGATTTTTTATTTTAGGAAATCTCCTATATCTATTTGCTTCTTTCAAGTCCTTAGGAAACATCACAAACAGTAAACATGGCACCAAACTTCCTGATTTCTAAGTAAGGGAAATTCTCAAATACTAAGCTTCAGTATTTCAGCAATAACAATAAACTGCTGATTACAGCCTTCCTAAGAGAGTCATAAATACTTTTTGTCAGTGTGCAGTTCTACCATTTGCAATATGATGCGACATTCATGGTAGTAGCAAAAGTTCAAATCACAATATTCTGCCAGGAAGCTTTAAAGCAGCTCTTGGACTGCACTAAGATATCTGTTTGGTATCAAACGTAAAATCAATAGTTTACCTGTTGACTACTATTTACTAACCTGATTTTCTGTATGACATAACAGAAGATACAATTTACAGAACATAGCTGTAGTCATAGAAGAGAAAGCAGAAACAAATGGCAGTGTTGGTCGTTTCTTTGTTCAAAATATTTTATGGTTAAAGCAAGCAAGGACATTGCTGCATGCAACAAGGACCACATCGGTGGGGAGAAGATGCAGCCACAACACTGACACCCAGCAATGAGATCGTAATGTTAATTCCTGGTGCTGTATGTATGCTTGCACAGCTATGACTAGCTATCAAAAAGCAGTGTCTAATCCTGGCAGAAAGGTTTTGTAGGTTGAGTTCGTCATTTTAAAATAAAGAAAAATATGCTGTGAATATTTATGTGTGTGATGTTACAGCAGTATTTATGAGTTGGCTTCTACATAAGATATCAGGTTCCTTCAATAACACAGAACCCTGTTCTTCATATATAACCCCCAGATATTACAAGGCTGATATATTAACTAATTCCCATCAGTTGTAAATCACTGTGTAAAATAAGCCATAATACTTACTGAGTCATAGGTACCACTCCTCCCTTCAAAATGAATACAAGTTAGGCCTGAACTTGAGTTTAAATATTTGATTTGAGAATTTTTATTGTTCCGAGAGTTATTGTTTTCTAAACAAGGAATTCCAAAGAAATCAGTAAAGCATGTTGTGAAAGATGATCAGAAATGCACAAGCAAGTGTGAGAACCGGGATGGAGTAATTTTAATGAAAATCATGTTTTTCTATCAGTGTTTCTCAGAGGACTAACTGAAAGGACACAAAATTAATCATCTTTGCCAAAATTAAGCAATGAAACTTCCTAGGGGAATCTTCAGTGGAAGAATATCCAAGCAGGAAAGCTGAGTGTATTTGGGGTTCTCCAACCATATGGGAAGCTGTCAAATAAAGTTTTATGAGACTTTTGG
>VZTL01072660.1:0-14228 GCA_013400535.1 Scopus umbretta | reverse complement strand
CGGGAGCCCGCTGTGCTGGCGGTGCTGGTGGGGTGCTGGTGTGTTGGGCGTAGGGACTGGGAGCTCGGCAGCCCGTAGCCGGGGTTCCCCGGGCTAAGCGAGCTCCGCTCCCTGGCTGGATCCTGCCAGCCAGCGCGTCGGGGAAGGTCACCGGGGGCAGAACTTCATCTCGGTGCTCGAGCTCTGCGCTTTAATTGCTCCGTGGAAGCTAATACGTTTGCGACAGAGGACACGGGGTTTGCAAAGCTTCTTAGCCTGTTTGAAGGTGTCGCTAGAAAACCGATTTCCTCTTCCAGTGTGCGCGAGATTTCCATGGCAAAACAAATCTGCAGAATGAGCAAACCCCCTTAGAAACAAGGCTTCTTTTCTGTGAGTCCCCAAGGCCGCCTGTAATTGGCTGAGTTATACAAATGGGCAGAAATGGCTCGGTAAAGCAGCCTTCGCCTTGATGTCACAGGCACGCTGTGTGGCATGTTTACAACTCGGAAAACTCTATCTTATAATTCACCTCTGTGGTCTGAACCTTGATGGGGCTAAAGGAAAATTCACAGCTTGGCTTTCTCCCAAAAAGGAAAAGGGAAAAAAAAAAAAATGCCTTTAGGGAGGGAAAACAAGCCAGAAAGAAATTAGAGTGTCTCAAAGGTGAGATCGAAATAGGTGAGTCTGTAGTTATTTAACTTCTGAGAGACCCTGTTCCTACGCCTGTGGAATTCAGATGGTTTTTCAGGTTACTGCAGAGGGAGTAGGCCTAGGACCATAGATATTCAGCACTGATGGTAGAAAGGTAGGCATGGACATATACTTCTGAAAGAAGAGCAGGAATACAGTACTCGGGAAGGGGAAAATACCTTTTGAATAGAGTTCAGTAAATGCTATGCATGCTTCCTCACTTGCCATTTGTAAGCAAGAACACTCTGGCAAGAAAGCCATGGCAGGAAGTACCAAATGGTGTATTGTCATAATACAATAATTTTTAATACAGTAATTCTTGAGTAATTGCTCTAGTCTTGTATTGGGAAGCAAGGTTTGAGTTCGGATATGTTTTACTCGTTAGATCACATAATGTTAAAGACGTGCAAAAGGAAAGTGTAGCATTCCCAAACTCAGCATATATGATATGGTTTTACTTTTAAATTAGGTTGCTGTAATAGTTATTCTCTTGACTTTGTTGTCTCTGCCAGTAACTGGTTATTTATTAGCCCACAGGTACATCTTTCAGAGGTATAGGTGTCCTGAACCTCCCTCCTTGGAATCTCAAAGATTCCTCAGAGTTTCGGCATTTATAAGTGACAAAGGCAAATTCTTCTCAAAAGTTTTGGTCTTTTAACTTGTGGCATCAATCCAATTCTTTAGAAGAGATGTCAAGCCCATGGTTGACAGCTGACCTTAGGCTCCGTGAACAGTGTTGTAACTACCTCGGATTTCTCTTCGAGGTAGCAAGTATCCTGTCAGATGACTGGTTATTAGACTGACTGCTGGAAGCCCAAGGTACCCAACAGAATGGTTGTCTGGTGGTGTGAATGTGGCTCTGTAAAATGTTTTGGTAAGCCCTTAGCCATTTTGAGTCTTGTTCCTCTTAAGCTCTCTCACTTCTATCTGTGTTACCTGTCTGCATGCATGTGTGAGAAGGATTGTAAGTTCTTCTCTGAAAACAAGCTTCTTAGTGGTTTCTTAAGTTTAATTTTCATTGGGATAGCTATAAGCTGACTCCAGTCAAGTTTTTCCTTAAAATGGGTTAAATATGAAGGATTTGCCACAAACAATGACATTGACTTTATCGAGGCCTCTCTCTCTAGCAGGGGACTTCCAAATGTGAAAAAACAAAGTTCTTTCCCAACAGGAAGCTTGCCGCTGAAGCTAAGGAGGCAAATTACTCATTATTTCCTTTTCTCTTTATAGCTGATTTTTGAGGTTGTGGGATCTTCATTTTTTAACCAAAGTAGTATTTTCTTTCATGTAACTGCAATATTAAGGGCTGTCATGTGACTGTTGTAATCAATGGTAAAAATCTTTTTGACTTTATTGCAGAGTCAGGCTCTTAGCAGTGATTGTACCATAAGTGTTTTCCTATTGTACTGAACTGCAGTTCAGTTGTTACTTTACATATCACTGAAGTCCAGATGGATGATGACATTGTCTTTAAAGAAAGCTTCTATCACTATTTTAAGAAACATCGAGAGGAAGTATATGAAGTGCCAAATTTTATTACTTTCACCTCAAATGTATCTAGCTTACTTTTTTTATATCTCCATATTTAGATCCTCTCTAGGAAGAATTACTTTCCTATGATTTCTTTTGCCAGTAGTGGATGCAAGCAAAACTTGAGTCAATAATTATGATTCCTAGTTACTGCTGTGAAGTGATCATGTCAGGGTTTTTACTAATAAGAATTCCATTTGTTTTCCCAAGTGCAGGAACATTCTTCTCTTTCTTTTGGAAGAGCTTTTGATGAACTATGAAACTTTCAATCCAGATATTTTATTTCTTGTAGTTTGGCCTGCATTCCCCTTTCTTAATTTCATCCAGTTACACATATGTACCATGTAGGAAGGAGGTAATCTCGATCTAAGGAATATGGGCTATAGCAGTGTCATAGGATGTGGAAGCTGCAGATAAAGGCTCCTTAGCTCCTGCTGGAAATCCTTGTGTATCATGCTATGTAATTAATTTCACCTTCTGAGGTTCACATTTCTTACCAGTGGGTGACTGTCCTGGTTTCGGCTGGGATAGAGTTAATTTTCTTCCTAGTAGCTGGCATAGTGCTGTGTTTTGGATTTAGCCTGAGAATAATGTTGATAACACACTGATGTCTTAGTTGTTGCTAAGCAGTGCTTATACTAGTCAAGGACTTTTCAGCTTCCCATGCTCTGCCAGCGAGGAGGTGCACAAGAAGCAGGGAAGGGGCACAGCCAAGAAATTTTTTGTGATAAGGGTGATGAGATGCTGGAATAAGTTTCCCAGAGAAGTTGTGGATGCCCCATGATTGGAAGTGTTCAAGGTCAGGTTGGATGTGGCTTAGAGCAACCTGATCTAGTGCAAGATGTCCCTGCTCGTGGCACAGGGGTTGGACTAGATGATCTTCAAAGATCCCTTCCAATCCAAAGCATTCTATGATCTGTGTACAGCCTTTGTATTTGTAGAAAGCACCTGTTGTCCCAAGTTGTTTAGATGACTCAAATTCTTATGCCGTCCCTCTAATTTCCCTGGGTAGTAATGACATGACGGAGAAGGTGCTGTGTTGACTTTAAATTGTGATGAGATTCTGAACAGTGGGTAGTTAAATTGAATTTTATTCTCTGTTCCAAATTTTTCCATTAAAAAAGTAAATTCCATGAGTACGAGAACTCAGGAAGCCAGGTTTCCTACGCTCGTGTCTTGTGACTGATTGCGTGTTGTCAAAGTCAATCAAGTTTGGGGGAACATTTAGACAGTAACTTGCCCTTCCTCCATCTTTGATTCTCTGCGATCTAATATGGTTTTTGCTTAACCTTTCATGCCTCAAGGCATGTACAGGGTAGTCTTTCTCTGCCTCTGCTCATTTTCACAAAATGTAAAACCTTAACACATATCCACTCTCTGAGCAGATTTAATGGAAGTTGATGATAGAATCATGAGTTATTGGGAAGTATAAACAAAACACGCAGAGAAGATTTATGCAATCACATTGTAGATTTATTGAAAAGTAGGTTTAATAAACACAATACTTACAATACTTGCAAGAGATTGACTTGTTGAAAGAAATGAAGATACTGCAGTATGTACTTTGGTTGAGGTGAAAGTGACAAAGCAATTTTAGGCCATTTATGTGGCTGCTGTTTCTCTCTTGACTTCATAAACATAAAATGAATGCCGTAGGGGACATGTACAAGACCATTGCACTTTGTGTGTGTGAGCTAGCTTTCTAATGTCTCAAAGTATGAGGAACATTTCTTCCCAGAGCAGCATTGGTCTCTAAATCAGGTGTCTTATGTGGAGATGTGTCTGCATACTCCCAGCTGTATGACATATTTATTATTTGTAGTCAGGAAGTTCATGATCATGTTGAATGTTCTTATAATGAGTTTGTTTTCTTGGAGTAGAAAAGACATAAAGTAAGTATCATAATTCACTGAACAATGAGTATGGTATCAAGAAATCATGAGAAATGCAGTACAAATTTGTGTCATTCTACCTTTTTGTCATTACAAGATTTTAACTCAAATTTATATCTAAAGAAGTCAATAGGAAGTTGTGCCCCAAAACTTTAGGAAGCACAGGACTGATAATCCTAACTTTTTATTATGCATATTAGATTACAATATTAGAGAAAAAAATAGAGATCCCTATAGAACTGTGTGAGAGTGAACACAAAGATTTGCAATAGCTTTCTGGATAAATTACAGTCAATTATGTAAATATGCATTTCAGAACCTTTTAAATACACATTTTCATAATCCGTTCTTTGAAGACTTTAAATGCACGTTATTGACTGCAATAGAATGTGATATAAATATGTATCTAGACATATACTTAAAGACATATACTATTTTTATTGGACTATAGTGACTATCTCTATTAATGGGTATGTTAAAAAATGTAGAGTATTTGCCCAATAGAAAAGAGACTTTCTGAACAGCAGTGTGATTTATTGTGTATTATGGTAAAACCCTGATTACAAAGATAACTGGGTGTTCTTAGGTTTTTGTGCAGTTGTGGTATTTCAGAAATGTCTGTGCTTTGGTACTTTGGTGATAGTGATACCTTCATGATATTCCCACATTGTGCTGATCTCAGAAACAATTTAAACATCTTTTCCTCATTTGGATTATCATGGAGACTTATGAGATGACTTGGATGTATAAAGCTAGGTGTATTCTAAGTTTTTGCAAGAGGTCTTCAACAGATTATTGTTGAGATGCAAACAACAGCTCAGTTAAATTTACAAACATCTCCTTTGATAAAACAATAAGTGTTTGCTTTCTTAATATAAGTTCTTAAAATATGAAAAGTACTGCATACCAGAGACTGTTAGGTCACTAAGTGAATAGGCAATAAAACCAGTAAGATTTAGTCAATGCAAAACGCTCGTCTAGTGGTCTAATACTTAAAGAAGTATTTCTTGAGCCAAATTAATTACTACAGTTTCCAGTCCAGTTAAGATTCTTAGAGTACGTGAAAGCATCCAGGCTCTGATTTATCATCCTTTTGAGCTTGAGTATTGTACTTCTTTCAGCTTATTGACTTAAGATGAGCCTTTCTTGGGAGTAAGGTATTGCTCAGCTGTGAACAAGGGTGATGCAATCAGAACATCTTTAAGTAAGGAGATTAACTTAACTGTTATGCATAGTTATACGCTATTCAGTTGGTTATTTATTGCTGAGTGGTATAACTATCACTGAACATTACCCAGAAAGAAATAGTTTAATCATCTAGGCTTCTTTATGACTAAATAAACTTTGTTATGTCTTTTAACAATCAGGGTATTAATACATAGTTGAGGGGATAGCATACAATTTAACAATGAAGTTACAATTAACTTGAACCTTTGCACAGTCCTGTCAGATGGATTGGAGCAGTTACTACATGACACAAACTTCAGGAAAGTGCGGGTGTGTCACGGAGTTGTCATGCAGGAGGAGACAAAGCTCAAACCTACTGCTTTTAGTGGAACTCCCTGTGTTATCAAAACAAGGCTTTACATACGTGTATGTAATTTTTAAAGCGTTTAGTGTCCTTATTTCCCTGGGCTATGTGCTCTGAAAAAGGAGACATTGCACAGGAACATGAAGCATAACTGTTGCAGAGTTAGAATTAGTACACTTACCATAACTTGGTAGTTCTGTCAGAGTTAGTGAATCCTTTTGTTTAGGAATCTATTGATATTTTTCTGCATCAGGGCACCAAGAGCACAAATAGGTCATCCTTGCCCTGACCAGTCTCTCCTGGGGCTCTGACCAAGGGCTCCATTTAAGCTCAGGCTGGTGCCTTTGGTTCCTGCCTGAGCTGTGTCCTAGGGGTGTCTGCCCCTAGTCCAGTTTCTGAAGCGCCACATGGAATCCTTGGTGGACCTTGGCCTGTTACCATGTCTTGCCTGATGATCACTGGACTGTCAGTAGGACCTGTTGCTGTCACTGCTTTGCATGCCCGCCTCTGGTGCTGTAGGTGTGAGGTCATTGCACAGCCTGTGTTTTGGGCATTCTGGGGACCAGACTTGCCTTCCCTTAGGGAGCAGTCCTGCTTTTGCTGTTCCTTGACACTCTGCAGTCTGTCTCCACATCATTTTGTCTTCTCAATATGACTGCCAAACACTAAAAGCTGATCTTTATTGGATTAATCAGCATTTTGTGCATTTGCCACAAAACAGTTGTTTTCACAACTCAACTCGATAAAAAGAAATTAAAGAAATCTCTTTATATCAAATACAGAGACACTAATGGTTGTGTGAAAGTAAGACTTGGCACTTTTCTCATACCTATTTGACATGTTTATGCTCTGGTGTACTGGCAGTTAAATATCCTCAGGTGTTCCATCTCTTTCCAAGCTTCTCTCACTTTCAAGATCAAGTACAGTCTTAAATGTAAAATAAAACCAAAATGAAATCCAGCCCTGCCTATATTTCTCTCATGCACATATGTTAGTATACTTGCTTGCGTACTTTTAAAAGCCTAGTGGAAATCTCGAAGATGAGAGAGGATGCTCGTTCAATCAGGAGGCGGACAAATAGTACCTTGAATGTCTCTGCCTACAGCTGCATAAGTAACTGATATGTTTGTGTTTCAGTGGGCCATCCTAACAAATGAAAAAAAGTTCAAGGTTTTAAATTCTTTCTTCCTTTTTTAGTCCAAGATGGCATACTGAATTCAGTCCCAAAACACTCAAGGTTTTGTGTATCAAGTATTTACAAACCCTTCCCCACTCCTATCTCCCCAACCCGTAGCTCAGCTGTGCTCCCAGCCTTTCAGGGATAAAGAACAAGTCTTAGGCTTTAGCAAGTTGCTTAGGTTACTGTGTTTTGGGGTTTGGGTTTTTTGTTCTTTTGCTTTTTTAAATACCTGCATCATTAGGTGATCTTGCTGCTTTAAAAGCAGTATTGCAAGAGATTAAAGAAATAAGGGCCTAAACATTTTTGCATGCTGAATGTAGTCATTATGCCACAAAATGTAATTCTGGTCCTAGTAGTAAATTTGTTAATCGGAACTTTCTTGGAAGCCAAGGCTTCGAAGCATATTCCAGGACTTGCTGAGGTCCCCTCCTATGAGTGGACTGTTGCCTGCTCTATACCATCTAGAACTTTTCATATATTTGGACTGGAAGAATATGCTTCTGTATTTGGGAAAGAAGATAGGTATTTACAGACACATGGATTTATTTCTTACCAGCATCAGATTGGAAATAAGTTTTTTTTCACCAAGCACTGTAGACCTTTGGCATTTAGGAGAAATTCTTAAAGATGCCCCTCCAAAGTGGTAGATGCATTTATAGTGCTCTTTGGTTTTTCTGTGCAGCTTCTCTTTGGCATATTCTTTTTCATAATCTGTCATTGAAATAATAAATTCCAGTATCAACATGACTATTTTCATGCTTAAAATTCCTGGGCTAGACTGTCAACTCTGTTACAGCAAATTTGTCAGAGTTTCTTAGAAGCTACACCAGTGAAGCTGAGACAGTTTTCATAATTATTTGGTTCATTAGAGGTGAGGGAAGGGACAGGAAATCAGGAAGAGTTTGGGTCTTGTACTGCAGTTGGGCTGTAATAAGAGAATTTAGCATCTGTGCTAGGCTGAAAATCTCATTTGTGGGCAAAGAGGAAGCATACCTTATATATAAAGCCAAGAATTCTACTGTTGGAATAATTAAAATCTTAACAGTCTAATCCAATGATCTTTATTAGTTCAAATCTAGTTATTACAGAAAAAGAAACAGTACTTCTATACAGAAAAAAAAAAAGTCTCAATAACAGTTACAGTTAAATAGAGTTAAAATTGTTATATTAATGCTTCTTAGTTTCTATCCTCTTTTCCTTTTTCCTGGTGATGGAAGGTTCATTTCCATGTGTTACTCACGGCAACACACACAACCCTTCCCCCAGCTCCCAGCACCAGACTGGAGCAGCGATGGAAGGATGAACCTTCCATTGCTACTCCACATCCTAAGGTTGGTGGCTTCAGTCAGGTGCTGGGAGGGGTGTTGTGTGTTAGTGTGAGTTGCCAGCACCTGGAGTCCCTTGTCGGGAGGAATATGATGTCGATAGTGATAGTTTTTTCTTCCTCACTCTAGGATCCACTTGGGGACCTTTTTGTATGTTTGCTAACATACTTTTATACCTTGCTTTTCATTGGCCTACACCTTCAAATTATATCCAAACTTACTATACACGGTATGTTTTACTTATGTTAAATACTTGCTCTTTGTTCTTTTTTGTTATCCTTGAAAACCAGCATTTTCCAGCTTCAGCACTGTATTTCTTAACTGTCTATTGCGAGCTGTCTGTAGTCACGAGGTCTCCAGTACTAAGCCCGTGTCTCATCTTTTGTCATCCCATGCCTGTACACTGTATTACTATCCAGTCTTGTGTCTCCATGTCTCAAGGTTTCTCCTGTCATATCAGGCCTGTATTTCTCTACACTGCATCCTTACATTAGTCATAAATATCGAATTCTGCACAGACTAATTAGTTTTTACTATTATCTGTAAAAACATGGTTGTACCATACCATGATAAGCAAAAAGAAAACAAATTAGCCATAATCACCTGGTCAGAAGAAAAACTGCTGTTGCAGTTAAAACAAATGAAAACAAACCTGGAAGGGATTTAGTAAATTCAGTAACTGATCTTCACTTGGATATGAAAAAGATTGTTTGCTGTGGATTTGCTCCTAAAGTACAAAGCCACATAACATACAGTTGCTTAACTGTGTTTACTATTTGGTTTTCCTGTTGCTAGTACCTGGCTCAGAGGCATTCAGATTTACAAAATCTGCTAATGTGAGTATACAATTTTCCCTTGCATCTGGGTATTGTGTCAAGGAGACAGTGTCTCGTTAATGACTATTAGCCTAATACAATAGTTCAGAAACATCTAGTAGGATAATATAAATTAAGTTGACTTAGAACTACTAAAGCACATAAACATTAGAGCTTTCCTGTAAGGTTAGGAACAAGGTGTGTTTGATGAAATATGACTCTGCTTTGTTTAATACAATGAAGATAAACACATCCCCAAATTTGTTAACAACCTTGTTTTGTTACAGTGAAGGCTAAGCAAAACATAATGGCTGTGCATTGTACAACATATACCCAAGCCTGGACATTTAGGTTTTTGTGTGTAATCTTTTCCTGCTGAACTTGTGCTGATTCCTTTGGGGCTTTGAAGAAGGTGTTTCAGTCATAGTTTGAGGAAGCAGTGAAGAAATACCCAAGAACATCCTGGAAGAAGGCAAACAGAATAGCCTTTCAAAGTTCCTTCCCACTTTATTTTCTATGATCACTTATTTGGGAGGTGGTCAAGTCTCAGCAAGTTTGAGAGCCAGAAGCCCCAATAAAAAGCAGTGTTTGTATGGGATGCCCCTATCCCTGTTACCTTTTGCAGTGTTTGTAGCAGCTCCTGGTCAAGTTCAGACACAGTAGACAGCATTTGGCCCTGGGTCCATATTTATTGCTTAAATATTTAGTCCTTATTTCCTCTTGGATAGAGAACATAGTAGCCAAGACAGAAGATGTAGTTCATAGTACTCAATGGACTATGCTGACTTAGATGAACTAATGGGAGCTCAATCATGCGGTATGATACAGAGGACATAAATTCCATGAGGGTGGTGGGAAAGCAGTGACAAGCCTAATAAGTCATTACTGGTTTAAATAGGTTTATTGTAAACCTGTGTTTCACTTCTGCTAGGATGACAGAAAATATATGCCTGGAAGCCATTTAGGGTTAGATACATGTTGTAGATATCTAAGTTTTCTTAGGCAACAGATCCCAACAGTAACTGAGTATAACTGGACAAAAGACCTGTGCAACTTAAACATTATCTTAATGTTTTTTCTTTTTTTCCCTCCATGTTGTTCAGTCTGAATTTGTTGGTACCAAGCTTTTATGATCCTGGAATTCCAGTCTCTGGAATTTACCTCTATCCAGGTATAGATATAAATACCTGTCATTCTGAATAGTAGAGCTGCAATCCATATGAAGCATCAGAGTGGGTCGGTTTGGGGTTTTTTTTTTTCATATCACATTAACCTGCTGTGGCGCTTCACAGCAGCTGGTCTGCTATAAGCACCCATAAATAAAAGTTGCCAGGAGGAGATCTCTCTAGCTTGTGGGATGATCCTATACAGCCTACTGCTGACGTAGAAATTCAGTGCTGTCCACGTGCCCATACAAATTGTGGGGAATTTTTATGGGCAGGGATGGGATGATCCTGACTCTTCCTGCTATCTAAGGAAAGGCTGTGCAGCAATATTTGCACTATTCCAACCTCGATCCACATGAGTGAAATCAGTCTTTCCTTCCTAGATTGTGCTGCACTCTGCCGAGCAGTCACGTTGAAGTCAAAGCTCTTTTATTGTACTGAGACCTGAAACCGTGCCTTTCATTGACCCCTGACAGCTGCCGAGACAAGGAGGTTCGGCCTAAAGAGATCCTCTCCCTAAAGAGGACCAATGACTAAGGTTCTCAAACGAAGTTTGATGCGTTACTTCTCCAGCAGGAAGTCCCATACTTGTACCTGTTTCTGAAACCAGGAGATAATCCGTTGAAGTGTACACTTCAGTGTGTGCTTCTGATGTGATAAGGGTGGGGACCTGTTTCTGCCTTAGGAGCATGCATCACCAGAAAGAGGAGTTCTAACACACGAGTGTGCCAGGATTCTGCTTAATTATCTCTACTGCACAGCTGATAATATATAGAAGAAAGTAAGTATGTTTTTCAGGTTAACAGATTCCTGCTGGGCCAATTGCATGCAGAGCATCTAGACTTGTACAAGCTGATGTGCCATGAAATCTGGTAGCTGAATTAGTGTCCTTCATAATCAGTGTACTTTGAAATAAATGAATATGATGAATAATAGCTCTGGTACTTATTATTTAAGATCATTTGTACTGGATGTTACAGTAAAAATAATTGGTTTTTTTCATCACTTATATTTTTCTACAAGAGTTAGAATTTCTTGGACGTGATCAGGTTGCTAAAAAACAGCTGACTAACAGTGTAGCAAAATACAGTATTTATTTTTAGTTTTTTTTCCCCCCAGCAGAATGATAAATAGTTCCTATGCTGTTGCTTTGCTCTTTCTGACAAAAGGCAATGAGCTGTATCTGTGAATACCCTTTTTTGTTGGTTTCAGTACAATGCAATATCTGTGCTAACATCTAGACAACTGCTATAAACAGGAAAATGATAATAAGTGCTATGTGCCTATGACCAGTACTCTTGAACTGTTGTAATACTTACCCCCATAAGTAATTTAAAGGTTTGAGTGGGATTTGGGAGATAATAAAGTACTTATATATATGTGTGTGTGTATATATGTGGACATTTAGGAAAATATGTATATAGTATGTACATGCATATATATTCCTTTGTTAGCATTTTTCTGACATCTGTCCAGGTCCCTACTACACCTAGACAAAGCATCAGTAACAGAGTTGTTATAGCCATGAATACATAATTTCATTTGGAAAGCAAGTAACATAATATGTGCATACATTGTATTTCGATTTATGTAGTTCATGCTGAGTAGACCCCTGCTAATTTATGCCGATGGGCTCTTCACAGATGACTGAGTGTTGTGGCAAGAGGAATGTTAACACAAGCCACAAGCTTGAGGCTAGCCACCATTTTGGGACTCCAGTCCTCCAGTCTGAGGGAGAACGTCCATCTCGGCAGCTGTCTTGAAGCTTATTTTGCAATTGTAGAGAAAATAATAAAAAGAGCTCAGCTACTGGAAACTTCTGGCTTTTTCTCCTGATCCCTTTGTAATGAAAGGTTTCCCTTTCAACTATGGGAATCAAAAAAATCTGTAGGTAGTGAACGAGTGGTTTGGGATAATGAAAAACAAAAGAGGAAGATAAATCCATGAAAATTTCTTAACAAACCAAAACCGACCCCAAAACAAGTGAATCTGTAACTGGGGATAGTAAACAAATAAACAAACCCCCTAGAATTCTGAAGCATAAACTATCAGTTAAGTTGTATAGTACACCTGGAAATGTGGCTTTGCCAGCAGAAGGAAATAAACCCACCAGCTGCCAAGAGCTCTTTTACAAGACTTTCCCCTGTTACGTGCACTGTAACCACTGCCAGAAAAAGGTATATGAGAAGACCTATGAATGTTGTTAATTTCTGCTCTATCTCACTCAAAGATGTAAGGAAAATATAATAAGCAAGGACGACACAGTAAAGGAACAATTTGGGGAAGTATTTCTTTTCTCCCTGCAGAATGACTTCCGTGCATTGATGCTAGCAACTGCTCATAACATAGCTGTATTTGCAAGTCCACCTGGGAACTTATGTCCATGCAGTTTTCAAAGTGGAGTTAATACCTTCTCTCTGACACTGTTAGAAGATCCTAGCACTTGGTATGATGTCAAGGTATAAACATGAGAGTTAGGAAACCTCAGCAAACTCACTGAACAATCTAAGGTGATGTTGGAATTGACCAAGGATAAGGGCTTACAGACACGCTGGAGCTAGTTTGCAGTCTCTCCTGCCTTTCTTCCCTATCTCACAATGCATGTAAGCACATGGGCTGAGAAGAATCAGAGATACATTGTTTTGCACATCAGTGATCCAAAAGGACTCTGGTAACAGTAGCATTTTTCTGCTTCTGGTGCACTGAGCTGGACCTGCCCAGTATCTGGGAAGTTAACAGCATACACCCGATTGAAAGCAAACCAACTTCTGAATGGCCAAACCCAACGTGTGTAAAAATCCTTCAGGTTTGGAGATTTTAGTAAAAAATAATAATTAAAAAAAAAAAAATCAAAGCATTATGAATAAAGTCTCTATGGCTGACTCTATACTGGTGAAGTAAATATGCAAGGGTGCACGCTCAAGTACTGGCATGCAATTGTTTGTATCATTTAGCTGTCAGCACCTTCAGTAGAAAAGTTCTATGATTATGTCATTCACCAATGAATTATTCTACAAGGAATTAAGGGATATCTCTAGGTCAGCTGCCCTTGTCCTTATGGGTGATTTTAACTTCCCGGATATCAACTGGGAACATCATACAGTGGACACAAATAGATCCAGGAAATTTCTGAAGCACATTGGAAATAACCTCTTGGTGCAGGTACTAAGGGAGTCGATTCAGAAAAGTGCCCTCTTAGATCTGTTGTTTGTAAACAGAGAGGGACTTGTGGGCCAAGTGGTGATTGGTGGCTGTCTTGGTCACAGTGACCACAAAGAGGTTGAGTTTCAAATAGTTGGCAACGGGAGAAAACCTGCCAGCAAAACTTCGGTCCTGGACATGGCAAGAGCAGACTTGGGGCTGCTGAAGGAGCTAGTTAGTAAGGTCCCCTGGGAATCTGCTTCTGAAGGTGTTGGGGTCCATGTATGCTGGTCACTTTTTAAGAGCCATCTCTTAAGAGTGCAGGAGCAAGCAATTCCAAAGTGTGGGAAGTCAAGCAAGCTGGGCAGAAGGCTGGCTTGGCTGAGCAGGGATCTTCTTCTAGAACTTAGATGGAAAAGCAAAGTGTATGGACATTGGAAACAAGGACAGGTAACATGGGAGCACTATAGAGATGCTGTTCACCACTGTAGGGAGAAAATTTGTGCAGCCAATGCTCAATTAGCGTTCAAGCTGTCCAGCATTCTGAAGGACAACAAAAGGGCTTTTTAAAATATGTTAATAGCAAAAGGAGGATCAGAAATAACATTTGTCCATGAGGTTGGTCACCTCACAAATCGGGCTGTAGACGAAGCAGAGACATTTAATGCTGCCTTTGCCTCTGTCTTCAACACCGACGGGCCCTGGGACCCCTGGAACCCTGTGTTCGAAGACCATGATGGGGGGGATGATAAACTCCCAGCCAACCCCGAAGTTGTTCAAGACTTGCTGCTCCAGCTGGATGTGCATAAGACTCTGGGGCCCAATGGGATTCATCCCAGGGTACTGAAAGAGCTGGCTGGTGTTATTGTGGGACCTCTTTCCATTATTTTTCCACAGTCTGGGAAGTCAGGAGAGATCCCAGTTGACTGGAAGCTGGCAAGTTTTCAAGAAGGGACAGAAGGAAGACCCTGGTAATTAC
>VZTL01072659.1:58864-88529 GCA_013400535.1 Scopus umbretta | reverse complement strand
AAACAAAACCCCCAAAAAACCCCCAGCACAAACCCCTCACTGTTAGCTTAATTCAGTTACTGGAAAAACTCTGAAACAAAGCAAGCAAACATGAAACGCTTTGTAAGCCTTTCAGGAGAGACTGAGTAACTGTGAATGTAGATTAATCAGGAGCATACTATTTGAACCCAGTGTATTTAATGAACTAAGGAAACACTGGTATAACACTGGGTGTACAACCTTTCTAAAAAATGAAACTGTTAATGGTTCAGTGTGAAAAAGGAAGCGGTTCCTTGAAGACTTCATGAAGTCTGAAGTAAACCTCAGTGTTGTTCTGTTACATGTTTTTGCCTGCTACTTGGAGAGTAGAGGAGAGAATACAGATATTAAGCTGGCTATAAAACAAGTTTTGAGGGACTGTGAGACAGGCTCAGACTCCAAAATAAACTTAAGAATTTGCAAAGTGGTCTGTGAAGGAAAAAAAAAAGGTACCATACAGGTAGAAATGCTTAAGTAAATACAGAATGGGGGACAACTGGGTTGGTTGGTGAAGCTATAGTGTTTTACGTCATCTCAGGATGTGACCTTTCACTGACCTGAACCCACGGAAAAATCACATACACAGATGTGAGTATGCAGGGGGTGAGCAGGAGGAGTTATCTTAGCCATTATGTTTCTATTGGATTCAAAGCCTGTAATTCCAACAACAATAAGATGCTGACACTTCAGCTGGACTGCAGACGGACCCACTTTCAGCACTGATTCCACAATATACCAGGAAATGCTGCAACTGTTGGACCGATAGAGGCAGTGGTTATTTTGATGCCTGCAGATTTCCACCAGGAATGAAATGCCACCACATTAATTTTGTGGATATTTGCTTTCCACTCTATTCAAGCCAAGTGAAAAGGAAGCTTGCCAATTGCCAGCATGCAGGGGAGCTTGCAGTCTGGACTGCTGCAAAGTTTATTGTCCTGCCCCGCGGTTGTGAAAGAAAGCAGCCCATACAGCAGTGACTCCATTCTCACCGGCGGCTGTGGGCGTGTGGAGGATCAGACATGCATCACTCCGTCCGCCCCTGCAACTGTCAGGAAATGCCTGTCAGCGGAAGAGCAGAGCAGACAACTGTGTATGTAACATCTCGAACCAGATGAGTTTAACTACTGCTACCATAATATACTATTACACAGCCTCCGTGAGAGGGAGACCCCTTTGCTGTGGTAGTAGACAGCACTACACCTTCCAAAATACAGCTCCACACATTCGCTGTTCTCCCCACTTCACTCAGCAGTAACCTTCACCTTGCAAAGCCCCGTTGCCTACTTTGTGGCTGCAGTGGCAGAATGCATGCCACCCTTTGTCCCCAGATGTCTGCCACCCTAAGCAACTGACTACATGGCGTAGACGTGAAGCTACTCTTGGCTACTCTGAGTTGCTCTCTGAATTTCTTGGTGTACAGTGCTAACACAGCTTGTCCCAATGCAGCAATGCTGCCTAAATACCTTACTGAGAGATATATATCCAACATGGGGAATACTGCAATCAAAACTGATTACGTGAAACAAGTAGAAACTCCTGAGAGTAATAGAATTTGTTTACTGACAGTAGACTAGATGACAAAATGCAGCAACAGTAATGAAAAGTGAAGAATGCAAAGAAGGGGATAATAGCTAGTTAAACGTAGTGGTGAGAAAATGGCAAAAGGGGTTGTGCTGCATAGTTATCTGTGGCAAGAGATTCCAGTGGCATCTAGGGATTTTAGGAAAAGGTGGCACATGTTAAATAATGTACAATAGGTTGATGAAATGGCCGAGCCCCATAGCATTTAGATGTCTACCAGACTTGCCTAAGTCTTTTGAAGACTTTCTCAGTATCTCTCCTTACTCTGACCTGTTACTATTTGTTGATGCACTCCACTACAAGAACACATGTGGGAAGCCTAGGGGTTCACACTGGGTAATTTCCAGAGGAAGAATTTGCTCATCTTTTCCCATTCTTGCTGAAAAGGTCAGGAAAAATGACCGTGTGGGAAGACTGGTAACACAGTAAAGCTTCCTGGTGTTGTAGCAGAACCTATATAAAGTATATCTCAAGACTGAAAGTTGCTTGATCAATGCAGTCCTAGGTGAAAGGACAGCTAGAATTACAGGCTGTTGGGCCTGGGACTTCTCTTTGAGACAGACAGAGGGTTTTCTGCCACTGCCTCAGCAGAAATTACTCTTGCTTCAGGGACTCTACATACTTAGTTAAACGACGACAGGTCTGGAAATAGTTAAATAATGAATAGTAAAGGAAGCTTGCAGGTGATAGCAAATAGTGTTTGGAGAAGGACAGGTGTGTAGCAGCAAAATTTTTGGACAAATACCTTCCAGAGGCTGCAGCTTTTGCATTTCTGTCACATGAGAGTTCACTGATCTATGCTAGTGTTTGGTCTCATCCAGCAAAGACTGGGTGCTGTGCTGCCTAAGACGGGGTAAAGCTTCTTGGCTAAGTGATTTTGTAACATCACTTGCAGCAATGACAACCAGAGTGAAGTTCAGGCTGCAGACCACGGCAAGGCTCTCACTGGCTTTACCAGAGACAGGCTTCTGTCCTCAGGGGAATGTGATAAAGGGAATAAGCACAGCCATGTAAGTTGATGCATGCTTTTATTTGTAAGACATTTTTTCTACTTTTTTTAAAGTGGATATTTAAAAGAAATTGGCAATTACCCAGCATGACAGTAAATGAGGTTGCATGCCCACTGACTGCAGAAATATGATACTAGCCTAGTGACAAAAGTCAGCCAAACCATGAAATAATGGAGCACACAAAGAGTTAAGCGAAAGGGGAAAAATGGTAGTTGCAGAGACATTAGCTGCAGTATGATGGGGTAAGGTATGTGGATATGGAGGATATGTTTGTGGGACTATTATTTGTAATGCAATGCAAAATATCCAATGACAAGGAAGGAAGTTACACTTCAATGCAACAGAAGATGATTCAGACAGTAACAAAGGTCAGATGAGGAAATTCTGGGAAAAGTTATTAAGACAGATGCCTATGTGATGTCTTTTATCAAGTTCTTGGTTGGCTCTGAACAAAAAAATGAAGAAAAAGGAGCACCTCCTTTTGGAGTATCTGGTTTGAAAGGTTACCTACACTAGTCTAAATCTGGAGTTGATAGGAGGAAAAAAATGATACTTGCTGTGACATTTAAGATTTTAATGATTATAGGGAAAGTTCAGCTTAATGACTATACCTAATCACAGTAGCAAGTCTAGATCTAGAGTTCATCCCAGCCAAATAAGGTGTCTAAAACACAATTTGTCCGTCCAGATGACATTAGGATTTTAAGATTGTTTAATAGCAGTCAGACTTGAATGAGTGTCCACAGGCACTGATGGATTAGACTTCCAAAGACAAAAGTCCGTGGCACACCCCATAGTTATCTTCTGTGGGGAAGTCAGAAACAGTGTCCAAAAATGAGCACGTGGAGCTTTAACAAGTGCTTTCCTGTCATTATTGAGGGTGATGTTCCTGTTATCTGCCACATAAGTCCATAGAAGCGTGAGGTATGAAGATAAAATGACATGAAGGAAATGCAATGTACATTTAGACTCTGTTGTAACTCTGCTCCAAGGCCTGATGACAGTTAATTTCATACAAATCTTTTACCCAACAGTACCATCAAAACATATGGGGAAAAGTACATGCCACTTCTGAAATGTGGGAGGTTTTTGTAGGTTTTGTTTGTTTGTTTGTTTGTTTTTTATCGCTGGCTTCCTTATCTTTTCAGGCCTGAGCTTTTGTATTTTATGTAGTGTCTGATTTAGGAGTCAGGACTAAGCACTTCAATATTTCTTTGTCCTTCTCCTGCAATTTTTTATATACAATAGGAAATTTGACTCCTTTGTCAAACAATGTCTGCTTTATTTTATTCCATCTGTCAGGTGAAGGTTGTCCAGCTCCATCAGGTGTTGCAGAAAATGGACAGCTCTGGCTCCTGGAAGGCATGAGGGGCAGCCATAACATTAGAATTTGTGCTTGAATGACAATGCCAGCATCTGATGTTCATCTGTTTCATGGACATGCTTATAGAAAAATGGAGCATTTTTTTTTTAGAGAGGGAAATTGGAGAAACAGGAATTGTCAAGGAGAAAATGTTTTAGAGGGCCCAAGATCCTAGAGCCCGCTTTTTGCAATAGTAAATTACATCCACAGTTTTGCATCTGTGGATTGAAATTATAGTTGTAAATCCAAATGTTGTTTTCTCTCATCACATGAATCACATTATAATAATATTATGTCTCTGTAGCTGGGGTGTGTGGGCAAATTTGGGGTGCAGAGGAAAAGAAAATGGGGCCATCCTCTTTGTGATCTCTCTGCAGGTACTGCTATTTAAAGGAAGATGTAACAGGTCAGGATGCTTTGGTTCCAGCTCTCCCAATCTGACTATCAGTGACTACCACTATATTAATTCAGTGTTGAATAAAGGCTGCTTGGCAAGCTTCAGGAAGTCACTCTACCTTTCCGAGCTCCAGCTTTGCCATGTCTGAAGGAATCATGTTTTTACACAATGTTTTTACATATAATAAATTAGGCAGGAGATGGAAAGCTGACATTAGAATTGATGGGTTCTTTGATATGAGGACTTGCTGGTACCCTACTAAACTTGCCCAACATTTCTGTTTCTAAGGGTAGGATCCATATGGAGTAGCCATTTCAAAGTTCCATTGTAACCAGGGGGAAAGAAGTAGATTAATTTAGGCTGTCAATCACATCATCCTATTAAAGACATCTACATTGGATCAGAGAAATCACACCTTTAAAATGCTGATGATGGCTATGAAGGCAATTTAGGGTGACTAGCTCAGACACAGACATCACAGGCTGTGAGAGCAGAGTTACTCTCAAGCTGACACCACAGGGAAAGACTCAACAGCTTTATGGACTTCCCACCAAAGAATCCTTCAATTTTTTTCCCAGCATTCAAGACCAGAGGTATCTGACAAGCTGGAAATTAACTATGAAAAATAAAATGAGGCTTAAGCTCAGGATTAGAACAGTGTATAGATTCAGTGCCAGAGAATAAAAGAAGCACCTGGAGAGAGACATCATTTGAGTCATAGATGAGGTAAGGAGAAAAAGGTGGATGAGTATGGCAATGGGAGAGAAATGGGTTGAATGAAGATGTTAAATGTGTTCTTGACCACCTCCTTACTATGGAAGTCAGTAGTGGGACTTCAAATTTAGTAATCAAGTGACTGAGAGACTGTTGGGATGGGACCCAGTGAAACACCAAAGAACAGACTTACAGGTTGAAATATGTGAAAATAAATGGTGCCTAGTTTATAAAAAGGGGCCCCAGTTTGAAATGGGACTGATGTCCTGTTGGAGGCTGTGGAGCCTCAGCACTGGAGCAAACCGGGAACAGGACCATGGAGCAGAAGAATGAAATATCAGCAAACTCAGTGAACAGGCAAACCACAAATGCTGGGCAGTGGTAAGAGCAGAAATGATGAGGATCAAAAAACGGTCTATGTTTTGGACTTTGTAAAGTCAGATGCATAGCTCAGTGAGTTCAATAGACAAGAGGAACAGGATTATTCCCAGATCTGAAGTTATATCTCCAAACTCTCTTTAAAACTCAGGACATAAAGCTGCACTTTTTCAAACTTGAGAGAGATCACCCTGAGTGAAGAATGAATTAACATGATAAGGAATTCTTAGCTCCTCCAGCAGCACCCAATCTCCTGACCCAGGGCTAAACAGAATAAATAAGCCTTTGCAATAGCTACATCACATACATTTTGAATTGTCATCCTTCAGTCCCTTTGCTACTTGAGCAAATTAAGTGTCTCACAGTTTCTCCGGAAAGATTGCATTCCCATTCAGCATGCTTGTCACGGAGGCAGGAAGGCAACCCTGCATGCTAAGGAGCAGTCTTGCTCTATTAACTAAATGCATTTATAATTTTGTATTATTCTGGCTGTGCCAGGTGCCCCTGTTCATGACTTCATACAGTGTCCGGAGTCTCTCATCTCAGTATCTCTTGTTTATCAATTCTTTTTTTTACATCCTATGCATTATTAAAGATTTTCATGATGCATAAATCTCACATCTGTCCCTACATGCACCAAAGAATTGTTTGACTTATTAGATGAATGCAGCATACCAGATAACACCCTAGAATATAGTCCTGTACAGTTTGTTGAGGGCATTCATGTCAATACTGAAGAACAGCTCAAAGCTTGCTGAAGCACATTTTTAAGGCTTTCCTGAACCAGGGTCACATTTCTCAATCTCTAAGTCATTATTTTGAATTATAAATAACTAAAGCCAGCAGAAATCCAATGTTCCTGGAGAGGAAGAGTCCTACCTATATATCAGAGAATGTGCTAGAAGCTGACTTATCTCTAAACTGTTGGTTTTTCAGACCTACCTGTGCTTTTTAATACATATAATCATGTTACTGGTTTCAGAAATTGCACACACTTTTGTTTGAAAAGCTTTCAATGCACCTTTGACCTGTAAAAAATTAGAACAATACAGTTGTGTTCAGGGAGCATTTTCTAGTTCTGAGTTTCAGGCTTTTCTTGCATAACATTGCTTTCTTGACTTGTTCCCCTCATCTGTGTGGATGGTTTCATTTATCTTGTTCTGTAAGATGTAAGATGTAAGATGCATGATGTGTGTACCTGCTGAACTGGCTCCCCTTTCTCTAACCAGTCACATCACTCTTGTTTACTGTCACTGCACTAGCAAAGAAGAGCTCCCAGTGATCTCAGAAATTATTCTTCTGTGCTTTGCAGGCATGAAGAGACAGTGGGAATAGCAGAGACATTATTGTTATGGACAAAGGACTGCTGACTACTTTTCTGAGTTTTTACTCCTAGCAATGACTCACTGAGAACCCCCATGCCTGTTCCCGTTACACCCAAATGGGTCACAAAGTCAATAACAGGCAGCATAATATTCTGGTTTATACTGGATAAGCAGGATGTAGAATATAGACAATGAAATTGAGGAGAAACAAACAAGAAACAGCTTGGCAAAACCAAAAAAAACAGTCAAAGAACTGAAAGAGCAGACAACATCTGCACAAGGGAAAGTATGACTACAGCTATTCAGTCAGAAAAGAGATGTTGGTAGAAAAGCAAGATCAGGGTCCTAGAAGCAGCTCAGAAATGTTCTTTCTGTTTCTTAAAACCTGTGTATACTGCCTGGGGGCACATAGAGAAGTGCTAAGCTATGAGTCAGGCATGTGAAGGACCTTTTTTGTGGCCTTCAACAGGAGTCTCTCATCAGCTCTGTGAACAGTACCAATAATAAAAGTGGGCCTGTCATGAGCAGCAAGCATGGTGACACTGCTCAGGCTGCTGTTTTCAAACCATACAAAGCAAATCTGAAGATCTTAAAGCTTTTTTTTTTCAGGGGGGGAATGCAGGGGGGGGGGTAGTGGGGTGTGTGTTACTTCAGCTCCAGCGCATTCTCTTCAATTTCTCTGGTGTGTTTGCAATCTGCCTTAGACAGCCTTTAACTCCATTCTTTGGTCCCACTGGCTTACCAGAGGGTGAAATCACAAAGCACTAAAAGGTTTTCTGTTCCATCATTCTATATTTTAGATGGTAAAGGATATCTGCAGATGGGGATTTGGAGTTTGCTTGGCTGCTAGGCTGTTTGCTGAGAGGATCCTGCAGGTTGGTTCACTAAATGTGAATTAATTGGAAGGATACAAACTACTACCATGCTTTGAAATCAAAACAGTCAGATCCTGTTGTGACTTACTGATAAAAGACAGCTGAAGGAGGACAGGGAAAAGGTCAAGACGGAGAAAAGGGCAATCATTGCTTAGGCTTCAAGAAAGTGTGTGAAGGCAGCGCTCAGGTTACAGTGGCTTGGAGAAACTGAAGCAGCAAGGGGGCTAATCAGATGAGCTCATTAATGGGGGAAAACAGAAGGACAGAAAGTGTGCCTGCTGCTAGGAATACTTCAGAGAAAAGAGTCTAGAGAGCCTGGAAAATGTCATGGTGCTACCACTGCCATTAGCTCCCTCCCTGCCTGCCTGCAGCTGTGAGGAACCCATCCAGAGCAGGATCCCTAGGCTGGGAGCATCTGCTAAAGCCCTGGACTTGGTTTGATGAGACTATGGACAACACAGTCTTAGTGGAGGAAGGTGTGCAGGGTGTGCATCGTGCTGCAGAAGGCTGGGGTGCCCCTCTGTGCCGTGGCAGGGTAAGCTGCTCCAAGTGCAGATTGATTGAGGACACTGGGACTGAATTCAGAGGGAGATTGCTGAGCTGCTGCATGGCGAGTTGAAGGTGAAAAGGCTGCCAGCGATGCTGGGCAGTGATGTCCTCTACCTGTTTAGATCAAGAACAGCCAAGGAAGTATAACCATATGACCTGAAGACTAGAAAAGAGGAGGCAAAAATTATTCTGCAAAGCTTTCCTTCTGACCTGAGTGGTTGCTCTGAGAAGCAGTAAGAGGACTGTCAAAGCTTAGTATGGGGTGCGCCTCAATAAATAATGTTTTATCAGGGTGCACCTGGGTGAACGAAAAAACTCGACATAGAATGAAAAAACTCTGCCAACACAACATCTCTTAGTCATTCTCCTTGCTCTCTGCCTATGCTAGGCAGCGTGGTACCAAGGGTACAGATGAACATGGGGATGGGGCAAAAAATGGTGGCTGTCAGTGTGTGCAAATCACTATGGGTCAGAGAGACAGGGGAAAAATATTTGAGGAACAGAAAGTCCTGGGAAGGGGCGGGGGGGAATAGACTGAATTGGTAAGCATACGAGAAAAGAGCACATAGAAGAGTGTGAGGAGGGAAAGATAATGACAGAGCCCAAGGGAGGAGAAATAGCTTGGAGGGGAATGAACAGAAATGGGAAAGTACAGAAGGTGGGAAGCCAAGAGGGGAGGCAACAGAGGGAAGGAACAATACCGCTGCTTGTAAAGCAGGTTTCAAAGAAATGAGGAGCAGAGGGAACATGAAACTCAGATATAAAAGAAATTAATTAGTAGGAAAGCTGAGGAATTAAATGAACACAGGCAGCTTTTCAGGTGTTTGTTAGTTCCTGTTAAATACTCTGAAGTCCCCCAGAAGAGAGCATATACATCTCAGAGCACAGAAAAGTACATGTGTGAGTAGGGTGGTGTTACCCTCCTTTTACTTCTCATTCCCAGTTTTACCATCTGTGGTATCATACTCCTTATGTCACGCTCACATGGTAACAGGTAACAAAATTATATATCTTGTTAGAAGAATTTGTATTTCGTATTTTGCTAACATAACTTTCTCCTTATAACTGCTTTTTTCACTCACTAAAAGAAGTCTGGATGACTAATGCTGTAGAAATCAACGGTGAGGTGAGGCACGATGAATCGCATCCACCTTACAAGGCACAAGAAAAGAAGCCTTACAGTGTAGGAAATCAAGAAAGCAATAAACTGGCATGGCAGAGCAGTGGGGCCTTTCCTTTTGCACTGCACAGAAGTGCAGACAAGGCACTGTCAGTATCATAATATGAGAAATCTGAGAGAGAGTATATCCACAGAAATTGTGTGGGCTCACTTCAGAGTTAGTATCACAAGGGCCAAAGCATTTTCTAACGAGCAGAGAAAATCTCTGTCGTGTACAGGAGGGTGGTGGGCAGAACATGTGGATCCCAAACATCCTAAAGGAGTTTGTAAGAGTTAGATTTCAACTATCCAAGTAAACTAATGCAATAACAGAGAAAAAAATGTAAAAGCAAGGGCTCCTCTGTTGAACTTTACCCGAGAGAGAAAAAATTGCTAAGAGCTGACCTGTGGAGGGAACCTTCTGTTAAAACCAATGTGTAGGTTAAGTTTGGAAAAGAAGGGGAAGCCAGTAGGAGTCTGGGGGGTGGAAGACATGTTTTCCACAGGTCATTCCAGCTGACAGCTCTGTAGAAAGGGCTTTATGAACAAGTCTGTTCAGACATGGAAAAGAGTTTCAGTCACCTGCTCAGGAGTGGATTCTCAGCTGATAGGGATGGGAGGCATTTATATTGGTGGAGGACTTAAGCCCCTACTTCTCTGTCCTGGTTTCAGCTGGGATAGAGTTAATTTTCTTCCTAGTAGCTGGCATAGTGCTGTGTTTTGGATATAGTATGAGAACAATGCTGATAGCACACTGATGTTTTAGTTGTTGCTAAGCAGTGTTTATACTAGCCAAGGACTTTTCAACTTCTCATGCTCTGCCAGGGGCACAAGAAGCTGGGAGGGGGCACAGCCAGGACAGCAAATCCAAACTGGCCAAAGGGCTATTCCATACCATATGGCATCACGCTGAGTATATAAACTGCGGGGAGTTGGCTGGGGGGGCAGTGATCGCTGCTTGGGGACTGGCTGGGCATGGGTCAGCAGGTGGTGAGTGGTGGTGCACCACTTGTTTTTCCTGGGTTTTGTTTCTCTCTCTCTCTTGTTCTCCTTTTCATCAAAATTTTTATTTCTGTTGTTGTTATTATTTCAATTATTAAACTGTTCCTGTCTCAAACTATGAGTTTTCTTACTTTTGCTCTTCCAATTCTCTCCCCCATCCCACCGGTGGGGAGGGTGAGCGAGCAGCTGTGTGGTGCTTGGTTGCTGACTGAGGCTATACCACGACATTGTGTCAAGAACTTTGCAAATGAATACTCCTCCTTTTTCACTGAGCTCTTGTCTTCATTTTGTACCTTTTATAAATGTCTCATTACATAGCTTATCCTCAGATGGCATAAGCAGCACTTTGTGAGGTGTTTGGCAGTGTCTGCCAGATTAGAAAACATATCATCATTTGGACTATGATAAGAAGTGACAAGAAAATAGGCAAGATTTCATTTACAATATTTTTAAAGACATAAAACATTTTTTATTAAATTGGCAAGAAAAACAACAGAAAAGAATGATCAGCCTGACTTGAAGTTCTGTGCAATATTTTATAAATCAAAACACACCATTAATTAGTGTTTTAAACTACAGGAGCTGATGACAAGCCTCATGAGGGAATCAATACAGATAGTGCTTTTAATAAGGTCTTGGGAAAAAAATAATGATTCTTCAGTAAGAAAAAAATAAAAGGGGTGTGGGGTAGAAGAATGTGTCATGGAGAACAATAGAAAAGCCAAAATAGAAGACACTGTTCTGGACTCAGAGAGTGAATAGCCTTAAATGTATTTTTCCTTAATTTATATTTACTGGGTAATGGATGGTTGGGTCAAAATTGTCTTTCCTATTCCTTTACCTCCTTTCAGGCCTCTCCTCTGAGCTTAATGAATCAGAATATCAGCAGATACTCTACAAGGTCATTTGTTCCTTTATGGGTGTGTGCAGAGAACCAGAGGGTCTCACTAAGTAGGGTCTTCCCTTCAGGAACTCCTCTGGTGGATGTCCTTGCTCTGTGGGGTCCCATGGCACATGTCAGTCAGCTAAAAGATGAAGATGAAAAACTGGCTCCTCTTATTCCTGTTACAGCCACTATTGACAGCTTGTGTGTGTTCTTATCAAGACTGTAACTGACCATCTGGTGGGAGCCATCTGTATTAGGACCCAGGACAGGCATTTCTAATTTTCTTGGTTATTTATTGAGAAGATAACTGTAGTTGGAAACATGTGGGGAGAGGGTCTGTTTCTCCAGGCTTCCTTCTACTATGGTCCTCAAAAGAATGTGAGAATGAGAGACATGAGGAAATATGGATGCATTGTCTGGTTGTGACTTACGATGATACTGCTGATACAGGGCACATATTTCCCTTCTCTGTGGCCTCTGCAGTAAGATCTGCTCTAGAGGTTGAACCCTGCTGAGGTCTGGTCAATGTTTATTATGCTCCTTACAAGATGCACTTTAAGATTTTTGTGAGATTTTAGGTGATGATGTAGGACTTCAACTCAAAGTCTAGCTTACTCCATCACCCCCTGAAGCTACAGGCCACGTACACTTTTGTTCCAACGTAATGTTGGAGATTACTCTTTTCCAGCACAGGTTCCCAGTGGCAGTCCTTTGAGTCCAACTCTGACTTGGTTTCTTATAAAATCATGATACTGGAACAATGTTTCAGCTGCAGAAGACAGAAAAGATGTTGTAGTCCAGCTGATTAGTTTTAACTACAAAATAATAGTGCAAACACTTGGGACAAGCTTTTAATTAAAGATTTAATTAAAAATCCTAGATGTTCAGGAGCTCTTAGTGTACTTGGAATTCTGGATCTTTAAGAACTTGTCTTACATTCAGGGAACTTTTTAGGTTTAAATATGTGGAAAAATATTACAGTTTTAGTATGTATCCAATGCCAATATTCCCTTGCATTGTTTAGTCATGAGAAACAGACACAACTATTTTGAGATCATGTGAAAAGGAATAAAAAATTAACCAGGTTGGGAAATATTAATGACCACTTGCAGTTTCTGTGAAATTTATTTGTTTGCTTGTTTACTTTAATTTTTCAGCTACTGCATGTCTGGAAGGTAAATGTTTGCACTTGTGTGGAAAATACAAATAAAACCATACAGACATAAAGGAAAATCAATAGATTTTAATATATAGGGTAAGAGAAGTTGAGCAGAAGGGTAATATTTGGAAAGAAAGTAAGACAAACTCAGACCTTTTGCTGTATTTTAGCCAGACACAAAAAGGACCTATTGTCTAATGAAGATATTGATTTCAGTAGATACTGGTTCAGTCCCAGAAACCCTACGTTTGGCACTAGAGAAATTTAGCACAAAATCTCACTAGAAGTCTTTGGTTTTCTCCAGAGCAGACAAACACCTGAAAGCTGATTTTCAAGTTGTCTGGCAATATTATATATCATATTTTTTAAAGACCTCTCTTTGGGCATGACAAAGATAAGGCTTTTCTTGTCTGGGGTTAATGAATGTGTACAGCTGTCCTAAGCACAGCTGGATTTCCCACTCCACATGCACATTCAAGATGTTAAAGATGCTCCCTTTCTGCCATAGGAGAAAATTAATATCTTTCACAAGGTCTTCTGAAAATGCAGAGAGAGAAAGAGAACAAGTCATGCTGAACAGATAGCAGCCTAGTGGTTATGGCATCTCCAGGACTGTAGATAAAGGTAGTTGAAGTCTGCTGTGCTTGCATAAGTAGCAAAAGAAGCTGTACTCCATTTTTCAAGTGAGTGCCAACCCACTGGTTTATTGGTTCTTCTCAGGAGGAAGCAAATTTGCTCATTTTGCCCATCTTATTAGCTGTTCTGCTCTGCACAAAAAATAATAACAAAAAGGCCAACAATACTCCCCCTTCCCAATATTGCCAAGAGAGAAGGATTGCTTAGCTAGCTCTGTAATCCAGCAAGGGACTTGCCGAACCTGAGAGAAATACAGATTCATTCTCCCTCATCTGCTACTGAATTGGTTATACAAACTGTTAAAGACATTCCACATGGGACAGCAGTGGATTTTTCTTCTCAGAAACAGAGTTAAGATTTTGTTGAAATGACATTTCTGAATCCTAATGCCCTCAGCTCCCTTTTTTTCCCATACAATCCCCTTTCTTCTTCACCAGATGTAACCAAACAATCAATATTTTGTCAGAATTACCCGAGGCAAAGGGATAGACCAAATTCAGCAAAACTACAGCACAGTAAAACTGAAATATTTTGTCTTCTTTGTATGTGTGTTCTTGCTGTTTGTTTGCTTGCTTTTACAGTAGTACAACAAATGTATACAGTTTCAGGGCAAAAAAGGTTTTAGTGGAAAGGGTAGGTCTTACATCATTGCCTAAATTCAAAGATACAGTTAAAAATCTTGTTTGCTGCCTTCAGAAACATAAATGTCTCAAAAGAAATCAGAATTTAAAATAATGTGAAGGGTTCAAATACTGTAATTTGTAAAAAACTTGTAAAATGGGCTTGTTCTGAGTATTTCACTAGCTCTTTATTCTTCATACCTGACTCACAGGGACCTTACTGCTGTCTTGAGAGGAACATCTTGAATTTCAGGAGTTGAAATATCTATGCCTTAAAATAGCATGGAGCATTTTTTCCTCCAGATTCCCCAGAACTGGTACTAGACAGCTATTTTTATGCCATCAAGTTTGCCATCTCATTTTGCACTTTCTTAGTCAGTTTGTTGGTATTCTCAGAACCCCCTAATACCAACTGAATCATTACAGGGAGGTCTGAATTACCCAAACCCTTCAGTGGCCTTTTGGTAGACTGTCGCTTCCCTAGCATTAGTGTCTAGGGTTTCTGTGCCTCAGGAGCAGGGACCTTCCTGCTGTATCTGCCAGGCAGTGGAGAGCTCTGACCACCTCCTTTGGCAGAACTTCATGCTTTATTTAGAAGACAGCATTTTAACAGGTACATTTGTTTGAGAACTCACTTCGATGAGCTTGAGCTCCAAACACACTTTCCTCAGCTGCTCACATCTTCTGCTTTGCCCAGAGAACTTGAAATCACATGGTGGGAGCAACTCTTCTTGTTATTTTGGGAGATCAGTCATAGGTTACCAGCATTTGACAACTACTTGGCAGCTATGAGCTGTTTGACTTAGCACACAGACCAGATTGCCATTGGAAATGGGATTAACCACATAAAGATTCAGAGCAATCATTTAACAGTGTGTCGCTTGAGAGCTTCAGAGTGAGACTTCCCTGTGAAGAATGACTGAGTATGTGAAAAGCAGATGGAAAAGCTCATTGTTCTTCAGGAAGATGGGATCCCACACAGTTTATGTTATGCAAGGAAAAGGAGCTTGATGGAGCAGCCAGCTGTGAATATGGAGCCAGAATACGTCATTCAGAAAAGTAAGGACTGGATCAAATTAAAAGAGCTGATAAAGGCATCACCCTTCCCATCTCCTTTCAGCTTCCAAAACCTTTTGCAGGGAAGATGACTCACAATCTCTATTTTCAAAAAAACCCAAGGGGGATTTACCTTGCTGAAGTGGAAAATCTGCAAGAACAGAAGGTTATATTCCTGTAACTACCTCTTCAGTTTCCAGTTGTGCAAAAAATATGCAGTGCAAATCCATATTGTGTGGCCTTCAGTGGACAGCGCACATGAAAAATTAAACACTTAAAAGTATATAATCTATGAGTATGTTTCTGCCAATCAGTTGAGCTGCCTTTACTAACAACAGTAGCTGGAGGTTCTCCGAGTTCATAAAGGTCAGCAGGCACTTGGCAGACAGCATTCCAGATGCTGATTTGGAAAGGATCAGTCTCCAGACTTGGGCCTTTGTGTATTTTTGTAATGGTATTTGGTATTCTTCCACTGATTCAAGGACTAGATAATAATTCTCCAAGGTGAAGTGTTCTCTGCTCTTTTAAGTTAACTCTCCCATGTCACCCCTATTCCTAGACAGGTTGTATAGCATATCCTGAAGGGATGTGCAATGTGAAAAGCTCTTTGTTTATTTGGTGTGAAGTTTCCTAGACTGCTGTGAAATCTTTTCCAAAAGTCTTTTATTCAAATAACACTATTTTTCTGTCCCTTCCTAATGTGAACGTGAACCATTTCTGCTTTATATTCTCTTTTTTTGAGCCTGTAATGATACCTTAACTAGACGAAATTTCTCTATACTACTTGTCTCTGTGAAAGTTGGTGTACCAACACATACCATATTGAGTATTGTCAACTGGGAGGCAGGAGTTCAAGGAAACAGTTCCCCAAACTCCCCAGATACTCCAAAACCCTAAATTTAAAATAACGTTGCTGAACACCTTAATTGTTGAAAATAGTGGGCAAATTAAAAAAAAAAAAAAAAAAGGCAAATATTGCATCAAAGAATGCACATGCAGTGTAATTTAACATAACAAAACCAGTCTTAGTAGTAAAATTCATATATGTTTCAAGTTCTTAAAACACAGGCCAGCCTATCGGGGTAAATCTTGCCCAGGCATTAGATTTTAAGCACAAAGTACCAAGGTTTCTTTTTACCTGCAAGTAAGAACTTCAGCCCGAGCTTGAGTGCAAGGCCAAAAGAGCATTACTCAAAGGCAAAGACCTTCTTTTATCTAGTCACCAATATAACTGTGGCAGTATACTAAATGCTATGTAAAATTACTTTGCAAATATAGAAACTAGAAATGCTTAACCTTGTTTCCAGACATACTAGATCTAACTTTTAACCTCCATTTTGTACTTGTTGGTGATGATATTCAGTAGTGAGCCCTTGCTGAGAAGGTAAAACACTCTTCTACACAGTCCCTTGTCTGTAACTTACACATTCTTTGAACTACTTAGAGCCTGCAAAAGTTTACTAGTGTTACTGTTATCACCTCTTTAAAAGGGCCTTCTCTAAATGCATTTGTTACTTGCTCTTTAGGTCAGGAGCTGTTGTCTTTTGTGTATGTAAAGCCCCCATTGCCACAGGACTCCTGGGTACCACCAATGATTTAAAATTGCTAACACAGCTAAAAATTACCTGATCTCTTCTTCATTGCACCCACCTGCATGTAGCTCAGCTGCCCAACCTGGGACCACAGGCATATTCAGGTTGCCTCATAGTCAAAGGAGAGAGACTGGGGCATCACCAGATAGGAGCTCAAATCACCCTGCAGAGGAGATGTCTCGCTCTCACTACACTAGGACTGAGAACACCTGGCTTAGGCACCTCGCTTAGCTCCTTAGCAGCAAAGAATGAGCCTGATCCTGCACCTCCCATGGAGTAACCCCATGTGTCAGGACTTCTGCTGCACTGCGCGTTTTTTCCCTGCAAGGTGGTGGTTCATTCCAGGAAATAAGAATGAAATTCAGTCATGGATTGGATCATATTTCAAAGTATTTTAACACAATGTTCACTATATGTACAGGCTTTTGGTATGAATACTGAGCTCATGAAGAATTTATCATAGCAACTAAGGAACTTTCCTAAGAACAGACTGCAGGGTGAGTCCAAAAGCAGAGGAGGGTTGAGCAATATCTATTTGTCATGTCTGTGAGCAGGCAACAGATACAACACAGTTTGCTAAGCTGCAGTAATGTGTTTGCGTGACTGAGAACGAGTTTAAGATTGCTGAAAAAACCAACAAGCAATTTGTGATGGCAATCCAAATGCAGCATTGCATGCCGCTGAACCAAAAGCAACACCCTAAGTTAGTGTGAGGACAGGGCAAATGTATGGAGTATGAGTTATTTCCCATGCACAGCAGTATAAAGATCCTATTTACCTGTGTTTAGGTTAAATTCAGTATTAAGACTCTTTCAGCTCATAAAGAAACTCAATATGCATCCCTGAACTTCTGGGCTCCAGGCATGCTGGTATACCAGTACCTGTGATCTCTGCATGCCCTGTGGTTATAAGGGCCTTAGTAGCATTAGACTTCTTTGGAGGGGAAAATTCACCATTATAAACAGTCACTTATAATTAAACCTTGCAGACCAAAAGTTTAAACAATAAAGAGAACAAATGATCCACCCAAATGCAACATTTCTTTTTCTGGAATGGCTGTTACCCTCACAAATGCACTTAGCCATAATGGGAAAATTATCTTGCAAATATCTAATAAGGTTACATGTATTTAAATTTATGTTGTATTTAATTTAGCTCTGCTCAGAAGTATTGTTCTGAGGCACTGAAAGGTACTTATAAGTCAGAAATATTTTGTATAATTAAAAGAGCCAACAATGCAAACCCCACAAGTCCTGAACTTCCTTGCAGCTTAAAGTCAAGTCTATGTCTTATGGTGAATATTTCTGTGCTAGTAAACCATGACATCGCCCTCAGAGAGCTGCAAATTAGCAAATTTCTCCCAAGTGCTTCCTCCATAGAAGCTTGAACAGTGAGCCAATCAGTTATACTGCAGCCAGCATCATTAGCAGTAACTAAATGCCATTACCAGTGGGTACAGTTTTACAACAAACTTTCCATTTTTATCCTGAAGGGTACTAGCTTAATTTGCAATGATATGTATTTCCCAGCAACAATCAAGTGCTAATTAGACAGTGGCATCACTGATAAAAAGTTTAAAGGAGCTGGTCTTGCTCTGCTGGTCCATTTACCCGTCCTTGTAGTCTGAAAGTTATTCTTGTTACAGACAAGGGAATTCTTGTTGTGTGGTGCAGAATGCTGACTGCAAGGGAAGAGAAAAGATTTGTTTCAGCATTTTCCATTAAAAAGTGCTATTTATGTTTTACTTCTACCATTTTACAAGAAAATTTACCAGGTAGTTTTCTTTTCATGTTAGGCATAATTCTCCTTCCAGACTTTCTTTATACAGTTCTACACACTCTTCTGTGCAACTAGAAAATGGGGTTTGATATCTAAACTCAAACCAAAAATCTGACTGGTTCTGGTAAAGACTTTCACAGAATCTAGTACTAGATGCTTCAGAAGAACAGAGAAAAAATACTGAATAATAGTCATAAGAAAATTGTCCTCTTCAAGTCTGTGTCTGTCATACATATGCACAATGTATATAAATAGATCAATGTTATTCTGTCACATAAATAATACTTATACATAAAACCTCATCTATATAATTGCAGTCATTGCTATCATAAACTGATAATTCTGTTTTAAATTTCATTAAAGTCTTGGCTTTTGGAATAACTTGTGGGATGGTGTTCCCCTTTTTAATTATGCTTCGTATTTGAAAATGTTTAATCCACCTGATTTAAAAATTTGTTACCTTTTTGTTCCAAAACACAGTGACACAGAGATGTAGATTTTCACGTTTGCAGGCTTTGAACTTGGATCTTTGTCTTGCTGGTGAGCATTTTCACCATGCAGATGCTATGTAGATGTATATAAACCACCAAATACCACCATCTCTGTGACCCATTGTAGTTTGCTGAAATGGCTGTTCCTGCTGGAGTGTGTGAAACAAGCTCAAAGCCTCATCATGCCTCTGGCTTATGAGAAGAAGGGAGGGGGAGCCCAGTGTACTTTTCTGGTGTCACTAAATCATGTTTGTACCCATGGTGCTCAGGTTGTGTCTTCCCCATGGGAAGGGAGCTGAGTGAAATGTCCCAAGATCTGGCATTTGCACAGATGGTGATGCCCGAGCTCTCCTGAATTTGCAGCTGACTGGAAAGCCAATGCCTCCTGATCACCCAGAGCTCATGCCTGACAAGGAAATGCTCACAGATGAATTCGTGCTTCTCCTGAAGCTGGAGCTGGCTCTCCATAGAGGCACTCACGGTGTCATGCAAGACAGCCAAGAGCAAACCCAGAGTAAGCCCTTGCTCAATTCTAGGCCATAAGACTTCTCTGTTTGTCAATAAAAACCATTAAAACAAAATAATGAAAGGCACTTGGGAGCAACTGGGGCTCACAGGATTCACAAAGTGTTTGCTATTTAATGCCATCTTATTGGTGAGGCAGCATGTGCCACTTCAGACAGGAGTTATGATGCCTCTGAGTACAACCCAACAGCTGCCATGGCTGGCTATTCAATGGCAGATTAAAAGGTACATCTTCAGAGCAAAATATCTGTACATCTTAGAACAGTTGTGAACCCTTTTTACTAATAAATGACCCTGGTTTACATTGGAAAAAATGGGGAAAGATAGACTTTATTAGAATAAATTGCACTAGTTCATATATTTGTAGATATATGTTTCTCTTTGCAGTTGAATAAGCTTTAGAGAGGGAAGTTTCCTTCTGGTCAGTTATCTATCTGCCAAAATCCAGTAAGCTGTATTTTCTCTGGGTGTTTTATTAAATGATTTGTGTGTACACAGAGAAGATTCTCTTAAGTGCTGCAGATGCTTTGAAAGATAATCCTGCTGGAAACCCCACCTGTACTGAAAGTAAAACCTCACTGAGACTGAAAAAGCCTCCAGAAAACCCACAACCCAATTTCAGCTACAACTGTGCTTCCTTACTGATTGCTACTATCCTTTATTTTAAGATGTTTTAAAGATATCTTCCAATCATTTGTTTCCAGAAAGAAAAATATATTGTGATAGTGTGACCTAATTTTCTTAAAAAGTGTTTTTCATTTTTCTTCCAAGCTTTCCTTATCTGCAGAAATGCCCCAAATCCAAAATGTTTGTGTCCAGATCACTGAAAAAATGTAATGAGGATTAAACTGCTATTTGGTTTTTTGTACCATTGGTAGCCTCTTAGGAAACCAGCGAGACGTTGCACAGTATTTTTCAACCCATTTCCTCAGAAGTGCAAGCAGAGTCACAATCCTTAAATTTTGTTCAACACCAATCAGTCATTTGAGCATATAAAAATAAATGTTTTTCATGCTCTACACTATATTTTATGAGATCTATTCTCAGTTTCTGCCTCTTCTCCTGTTACCCCTTAATTTCTTCTGTTACTCACATAAAAGAAAGCAACAGTCCTTCATTACCCTTTCCCACCCCTACATAGAGTCTGAAATTCCCTTAGTAAAAAAAAACAAACCCAAAACAAAGCATGAGTAATTCTGTAATAGAAATAAAACAAGGCTAAGTGCTAATCTGCCAAACTGTGTTAGCTTTTGCCTTCTCTCTGTTTGCTTTCTCTACTGTAAGATCTTTGAAAGCAGAACAATGTCTTCCAGTGTGTTCGTTCAGCACATAATATAAAGAGATATTGATTGTCAAGAGTAATTCTGGACACCAACATAACATCAGGCAGCTGCTAATGAAGGTCTTTCCCAAGCATCGTTGCACATAATGGTTCTAGGGTCTGACCTGGATTTTTTAATCTTCCAGTGTCCTCACACAGTTCACAAGCTGTGCTACAGGTCCTTTGTGTTGGCGTAATCCAGCCTGTTGTTATCCATACACATTTTCTCTCATTGATTGTTCGAAATCTTTTATTAAACTCATTTTGACCTCATGACCCAGTTATTTATCAATTACTATTAATAATCCCAGGTGGTACAACTGTCCTAGAATAATTGAATCACACAGTGTAGAGCTTCACTCTCCATAAATACATCAAGATATTGGACAAGAACTAGGTCATTGAACACAAACTTGTATTTTTCATCCAGTGTCTTTCCCATAATTACAGGAACATTGTCTTTTAGAAATTTTGCCTACTGCAACCAAATCAGCAAGCAACAATAGTAAAGAACAGGATTTTTTTCATATTATAGTTGGACATCTGCAGTTGCAGAAATGCCCCACTTCATGTTTGGTAAATCAGTGAAACCTAATGCTAATGGAATGAAATAATAATAAAAAAAATTAATCAGTTTCTCATGTGCAAATAGCTTTGTCATTTGATGTTACATGGGGACAGATAGCACTGACTACTATGGCACCCTGAAAACATCTGCTAATCAACATTACTGCAGTGAAGGTGTGTGATGGATTAAATTCTCTTCAATTAAGACTCAGTGTATCTCCAGCTATTGTACAGTAAAATAAGAAAAGTTTGTGTGAGATTTAGCTCTGAATGACAGTGGAGAGCACTTACCAACCTCTAACAGTATCTTTGTCATGAGATGCTGTGGTAACAACATGCAGTTTGTGAGTGTCTTGTCTACAGCTCTCGCTTCCCAAATCATCTGATGTTAAACAAGCTTTCACAAGGACAGGCAGGCAGAAGTGGAATTAAAGCCTTAAAAAAGTGTAAAGAAGCTAACCTTCACCATCCTTGTGCCATGATTTAACAAAAGGAAGGAACTTCTCAGAGTCCCCATGTAGGCAACTGTATGAACAGATATGTCACAGCTGTAACTCAGCCCCAGGTCTACCCTCCACTGTGCCACAGACTCCAGACAGATGTGCCTTGACGTGTCAAAGAGCTATTTCTGAGGAATATGGACTGAATGACAGCCCATTAAATTTGGAAAGAACCCTTCTAAAGACAAGGGCTTTAGAGAATCTGTGCAGGGGTAAAAAACAATAATGATCATTAGCGAAAGGTCTGGAAAAGATCAGCTGACATGCACCAGACTTTAAACAATCTGAGCAAGAGAAGCTGCTTGAATTCCTTACAAAGGCAATGACAGGTGGGGTGGTTAAAGAGAGGGGTGGGTTCTTCTAGAAAGGCAAAATTATGAAGTATTTTTTAAAAAAAGAAAACATAAAAAGTGAAGAAGGGGGGAAAGGAATTATATCCAAAGTCTAGATGGGCAGATAACCTCATGCTGAGCACAAATCTTTCGAAGCTCAGTATTTTCTTCAGTTTCTCCAGATCTTCAAAGTGTGGACATGGCAATGGTGACCTGGGGGCCTACACAGGTCTTGTCTTTCTCCTCTCTTATGTGAGACATCCCCAGACTGCATTTAGATAAGTTTTTGGCTCAGACCCTCTTTCATGTACCCCTGAAAATAAAGGGCAAGGCCAGTATATGTTCCTACACAGATTTTCTGCCTTGGTGAGACTAACTCACGCCGACTAGTATTTATTTGCTCAAGCCCATAGCCTTGAAGGCCTCAAAGCTAACCCACTACTGAACAAGGCTCATATTGAAGAATTAAAGTCTCATCCTTAAGGACCTATTTTTGTTTAGGACATCAAAGAAACAGTCATCTTTTCCTTCCTAAAGATTTGAGAACTCCCAACAGTCATCTTTTCCTTCCTAAAGATTTGAGAACTTCCAATCTGTTTTTTTCTAGCAACACAAGTATGAAACAGCTCCTCCAACTATGCAGACATGTCATTCTACTGCTGTCAAACTGCATATCTGAGATTTAACTAGACATAGAGTGAATGTGGTTGTGGTCCTGCTGACCTATGTATATTCTATCATGAGCCTCCTTGATATTTGATATTTTTGTTAGGATTCCGAACTATTTTTAGAGATTTTTTTTTCTTAAAACTAGTCCTGCAATTTTTGGGTGCAGTTTATGCTTTTCAAATAATCAATATCATGATCACCATGTTGATGAGAAAGCTTTAGGGAAGCATAAATTAGAAGCAAAATAGGATTTTGATGGTGACGTGGAGGTTGTGTTAGTCCTCATGAGGCAGTTAATGCCCTGATGACTTGTACTGATCAAAAAGCCCAAGGTAAATGCCATGTTATCTAGTTTGAATTGTGGGTGCAGTGTGATTTGAAATCATTACAAACCTACGCACTTCAGCTGGTGCAGGTGAGCATGTGGGTTCATTTCTTCAGACATCATCTTTCCATAACACAAAAAGCTGAGAAAATGTCTAAGCAGATTTCCCTCTTTCAGTAAAACAGTGTTAATAATACAAGGACCATGACAGTCCTTTTTGGTGCCCAACATGGGGCTTGAAGGATTCAAGATAATGACAGGTTTGTTTGGAATGTGCTAGATTGAATTTATAGCTGTTATTGCTCTTTAGGTATTAATTGGCACGCTCCTGTGCTTGCCTTACTGTATATTAGAGTCTAGTGCTTGATAGTGACTGCTTTCTGCTTTCACTGCTTGCTGTAGTGCTTATCATCTTACTGTGCTGTGCCTGGAAAGATTTTATAACAGCAGTGGCCAAGTGCCTAGGCTGGCTGATGGCCAGAGCATCGCTCCTGTTTCTGTGCTGCTGTACTGGGCAGGCTGGAACTCCAGTGTGAACTTGAGTTGAAAGGACTGTGACCCTGTGGATGAGTCCATGTGGGAGCAAGACACCCCGAAGCATCTGTGGCCATGAATAAGTCCACATCAGAGCATCTGAAGGACACCCAGAATCATCTGTGGCCATGGTTATATCTGTGCTGCAGTAGGTATACTCCTGAAGAGACTGTGGCTCATAGATAAGTCTCTACTTGGAGCATGTACAACCCTAAGGGACTGAAGTCCATGGCTAAGTCCAAGCCAGAGCAGGGGCAAGGGGAGAAGTTCACTGCAATGTTAAACCATATAACCTGGCCCAAAGGGACCAGGAGTGGAGATTGTAATGCAAATACCTTTAAATTGTTGTAACCCAGGATTTGAGTTGCATCTTACAGGAATTACAGGATAACAGGAACCACCTGAACCAATGAAGGACAAGCCTTACAAGAAAGTGCAAGTGCAGCAGTGACCCGTTCTGAGCTGTCTTTGGTGCCCAGTAGCTCCACACAACACACCACCTCTCCTGTCCTGAGTGACCACCATAACAGACGGAACCCAAAGTCATGGACTAAATGAACTCAGTGGACATTTTGTGGACATTTGTGGACATTTTATGGGCATTTTATGGACATTTCACAGGGGCGGTCCATAGACTAAGGGAATGATATCTGTGTATTGTACCAAAGGATGGGAAGGAGAGTGGTGGTTAATGAGGTTGTATTGGATAGTGTGGTATCTGAGCATGATGTAAATGGTATGGAATAAGTGGTGGAGAATGTGCTGGTTTCAGCTGGGATAGAGTTAATTTTCTTTACAGTAGCTAGTATGGGGCTATGTTTTGGATTTGTGCTGAAAACAGTGTTGATAACACAGGGATGTTTTTGTTACTGCTGAGCAGTGCTTACACAGAGTCAAGGCCTTTTCTGCTTCTCGCCCCACCCCAGCAGCGAGCCGGCTGGGGGTGCACAGGAAGCTGGGAGGGGACACAGCTGGGACAGCTGACCCCAACTGACCAAAGGGATATTCCATACTGTAGGACATCATGCTCAGCATATAAAGCTGGGTGAAGGAGAAGGAATAGAGGGACATTCGGAGTGATGGCATTTGTCTTCTCAAGTAATGGTTATGTGTGATGGAGCCCTGTTTTCCTGGAGATGGATGAACACCTGCCTGCCGATGGGAAGTACTGAATGAATTCCTTATCTTGTTTTGCTTGCGCATACAGCTTTTGCTTTACCTATTAAACTGTCTTTATCTCAGTCCACAAGTTTTCTCACTTTTACTCTTCTGATTCTCTCCCCCATCCCACAGGGAGAATTGAGTGAGCGGCTGTGTGGTGCTTAGTTGCCGGCTGGGGTTAAACCATGACACCATCCATAGGATTTTGCTGGATAAAAATTACAGTGGCTGCCTGTAAAACTGGCTGCCAGTTAGCAGGTCCATATCCCATGAAATTAGTGCTGTAACCTCAATGCTGTGGGCAAATGCTGATGTACTACTGTGGGCATTGCCTCCCATTCTCAAATACCAGAACAGAAAGCAGTCACCTTCCAGAATTCACAAAGAAAGGACAGAGAATTTGGCTCCTCCATAAAGCAAAGTTGTTTGCTATAAAATGCATATGCATTAGAATTCCCAGGGCAAGAAAACAAAAAAAAAATGCAGAATGCTTGTAGTGTAGTTGACAGAAAACACTTTAGCGAAATATCTTCCGAATCCAGTTGTCCCAATGATCACCACATTTCTGTGGCAAAGAGAAAAGTAAATGCATATGCAAAGCAGAAAACTCAGGTGAAAGTTACAGGACATTGCTTTTGCCCTGTTGTTGCACACACCGCTGTACCTATCCCAGCACAGAGTAATTAAAATAGCTGTGAAAAGGAGGTTAGAGGAAAGGAGTTAAAAGCACCCATTCTCTGCAAAATATTGTTTGTAACAGTCACTCATAAATTAACCAGCAACCTTGTGTTATTTTCATGCTGATCTTTGCAATATGAAGTTCCACTCTGGCTTCTTTCCCTTGGTGATGTGGCAAATGTCCAACTTTAGAACAGTTTTCAATGAAAGCACGTGCCTTTAGGGTTGAGGGAGAAGGTGCTGCTGAGGTCTTGACCTGTCACACAGATGTACTGTGATCTGGGCCAGGATTCCCAGTGTCTTCTCAGGCTCCGTTGGACTGTAGAAGCAAACCCTGTGCTTTTGCTCTGCTACTACTTAATCCTTCTTCCAACTTAGAACAGAATCCACAGCTTGAGTCACTAGAGCTGTCTATCCTCTACTTGTCTCAGCTGAAACAGCAAAGAAATAGGGTGAGAATTTCCAGCTGTGAGGAAATGCAGAAGGCAATGCTGGGAAGTTTTCACTTATAAAACATGAACACCAACAGTCCAGATTCTGTAATTAAAATTGGAATGTAGACAAGGATACCCTTAGAAGCAAAACAGCAGATTTCTGAGTCAGCAAAGATGAGGAATATCACTGCATTTAAGGAGACTGATGAAAACTGCCTCAGCCTCGGTTGACGGGCAGGAGGCCTTTCATACCAGGACCTCAAAGTACAATGATGGTCACTGCCAGTGCTGCCAGTGCTGTACCTTTGGTCACAAGCAGGAATGCACTTTCCCAGTGGTGCTGTCACAGGACCTGGCTGGGCTCCCTCTTCCAGATCGCCTTCCAGTGTCCAAAGGAGAGTGCTTTCAAATGCCTGACCATGCTGCCTCTGGTGTCTGGAGTGGGGATCTGCAATCCTCCCTTTTTGACAAGATCACAGGTTGCAGCCATGTTGCATACTAGGCTGAAGAATCTGGGAGCCTGCCTGCACTGAGTTTTCCTCCAGGAATCTGTCAGTATAAATGACATTGAACTCACTCAAAACCAAGCACAGTTTATTTGTCAAAAGGAACATGGAGAGATGAACCCATAATAGGAAATCAGTGCAAGTTCTGCCTATTGTCACATTTTGACTTTCTGCAAGCTTCTTGGTGAATGTGTGCTGAGCCTGGGTGTTCTCTCATCCTCCAAGGGGCCAATTTGTGCCGCCTTTACCTACAAATCTTGATGCTGTTAGCCTTGAGCAGATGTCAGCTTCCAGCTTCTTTTGTGCAAGGAGTACTGTAGCTGAACAGTTTCTCTGATCCCTGCAGTCTCTCTTCAAGAATGGTTTCATAACTATTGTCCTGTCTATTGTATTTCTTAGTTCTGCTCTATAGATTGTCTTTAATATAACTCCATTGCACTTTGAGAAACACAGTTGGTGTGGATGTGGAACCACATTACAACATCATTCTTGGTCTGGTAGGAAATGGTAGAAAATGACATTAAAACAACACCAAGCCACCAAAAAGACTGCAGAGGCAGCGTCTGATCCACATCAGTGTTAAGCTGAACAAGGACCACATAGGTTATAAGGCTGTGACTTGTTCAGCAGAAGACTAAACCAAAATATGACTGGCCTGGAAGGGACAGAACAATGGTGCCTTGAAAACCGGCAGGTCTCAGATAAAGCATACCTAAAAAATTCTGTGTGGTCTAGTCTCATGAAAATGATGATGTACTTATGTCTGATGGCAAATAATGGTTGCAAATAGCATGGCACAGGAGGTCTACCTGGGGTCAGAAGACAAATTCCAGGGACACACACATCACAGAACATGTAGGTGGCTCCCATCATCAATCTTTAAAGGGAATGGAGATAAGAATCAACACTATATTGGTTTGTTTGAGAGTCTCAGACAAACAATATGCACAGAAGGGCTGAGGCAACTAAGCCCTAGTACACAGCACAGCCAGGGACATTTTCAGTGCTGCCTTTAACAGTGGTAGTGGTATCCCCAGAGGGAAGCATGCTGGTTTACCCAACAGTGAAGGGAGGCTTACAGAGTAATTAACCTTTGCTTTCTTTAGTGTGGCGTGTTTAACTTCCCTATTATGATTATTATTCAAACATGAGGCTTGGGAAAACAAATGTTGGGAAATGCTCTTGGAAAAGCTCATGCACGGTGCCCTCAGTGCTGACTGTTTTGTTTTGCAGATGGTCTTTGTCAGAAGCTCATGTGGATCTACAGAAACCACGCATGGTCCATACCCTCATACTGCATGCCAGACAGGTCTCCTGGCTATTTTCCTTGACTGTTTCATCAGTTCAGCTAGCTTTTTCTTTCAGGCTATGCTGGATGCCACATAATGGTGTGACTAATTGAAGTTGTTTATTTCCCTCCTCCTCCTCCAGATCTCTTGATTAATATTTTGTTGTGTACCTTAATTAGCACATTTCTGGCTTCTGGCTGCTTGTATTTCTTAGAGCTTTCTGAAGAGACACTAGTAAAACTTTACACATTGTATTATGACAAATATTGCAGACACAAACTCTGTACTAGATTTGTAATTATATCATGCCCACAGAATTCTATTAAAAACCCAGCATGACACCGCAGATGGTGAAATGGGGAATGGGCTGCTTCCTGTATGCATGGAATTAATTCTGGTAAATCCTATCATAATCGTGTTACAAAGTTAGACCATTAAAAGGAAAATAGCAGTTGTTAGCCTTTCTAATACAGTTTGTATTTTCCAGGGGTTTTATTTTAGTGGCTCAGTTTCCTGCCTACTGAATCATGCTCTCAAATGGGGTTTATATACAAAGACACAGAGGAAACCATCTCTGCCACTAGTTTTCCCATGAAAAACATTCATATTAGCTGTAAGAAACAGTCTTTATAATTTCTCTTAAAGAAGTTTAAGATGTCTTCAACTTCTGCTTTTGACCTTGCATATGTGTAAATTTACCCCCACTGAGACCCAGTGGGGATCTTCACAATGGATGGGAAAGTTGCAAGTTTTGCACAGTTTTAAAGTCTTGGACCCCATCTTCCTCCTAACCCTCTTTAAAAGGTGGGGTCCAAGACTTGGCAACCTATAGTTTTCTCTTTAGAGGCAATAAAGCCTGCTGCAATTTTGTGCCTATTGATATGAATCAGAATAAAAGGGGCTCCTTTGAGACTCTGTGAACATGGCTACATAAAAAAGTGCCTATCTTAAGCTCTTTGAATAAATTTTGCTTTTTTTGGGGGGGGAAAGAACACCATGACTACAAATTTATTTGATACAACCACTTTTATTGACTTAAAACTATTGCTTTCACACTTCAAGTTGTTATTAAAAATTCACATTTTCTGGGAAAGGGTAAATTTCTGGTGTTTTCCGTGGGGATCTGGATAAACAACTTCTATTAATATTGGGATGAACCTATGTAGCTAAATACCTGTGAGCAAATATGCCTCTTTCATATGCCAAGACTTGGCAAATCAATTTCATTTCCAAAAAATGGACAAGGCAATGACGCAGAAAGACAATAAGCTAAGTCCACTGTTCCGGGCATGTAATCCTTGAATGAATACTTATTTATTTTATTTATTTATTTTTAATAGAGTTGCAGGCTTCAAGTATTGCATTACTTGCTTGGAACAAGGATTATGGGAACTGTGATTTTACTGACATCAACCACAGTAATATAAAACATCTACATTTATAAAAGAAGAAAGACATCATTGAGACAAGCGTGCATGCGCTCTTCCTACCGAATAAAGCCTGGTTTTGAGAAAAGATGCTTGGATAGTGCACAGTAATCATCTGTCTTTCTATAAAGACTGTCACTCTGTGTCTTTTAAAAATTAAATAAAGCAGGCTTGTAGAGCCAGATGGTTATTTCCTGTTATTAAAGCTTAAAGGGACAAATTAATCTCTGTTGTAACTCCATTGACTTCAACAGGGTCTCTACTTGAGTGAAATTACATTGCAGATGATTTGGATGTGGGTTCTGGAGGATGGGGACCATTTAGAGAGTCATCTGTGTGCAACTTCTGCATTACACTTAACTGTTATGAGGTGTTGTTATATTTGGATATGACTTCATCATGTAGTTCCTTGTACTACTGGTTTCAGTACAACCTTGTCCTGGTTTCAGATGGGATAGAGTTAATTTTCTTCCTAGTAGCTGGTATAGAGCTGTGTTTTGGATTTACTTTGAGAATAATGTTGATAACACACTGATGGTTTAGTTGTTGCTAAGTAGTGCTTACACTAGTCAAGGATATTTTAGCTTCCCATGCTCTGCCAGGTGCACGAGAAGCTGGAAGGGAGCATACGCAGGACAGCTGACCCAAACTGACCAATATGACCATGTGACGTCATGTTCTGTATATAAACTGGGGGTAGTGGGCTGGGGGACAGTGATTGCTGCTCAGGGACTGGCTGGGCATTGGTGAGTGGGTGGTGCGCAAGTGCATTGTTCATCGCTTTTTTTTTTTTTTTTTTTTTTTTTC
>VZTL01072659.1:29901-58811 GCA_013400535.1 Scopus umbretta | reverse complement strand
TGGGTTTTACTTTTTTTTTTTTACCCCCCTGATTCTTTCCCCCATCCCCCTAGGGGAGGCAGGGTGAGCAAGTGACTGTGTGGTGCTGGAGGTTGCCAACTGTGGTTAAACCACAACAACTACTAATGCAGCAGATTTGCACAATACCATGGAGGACAGTGCTTGGGTTTTGGAAATAGCATAGCAGACATAACTAGAATAAACAGTTTTGGTGTTGAACCAGCATTGAAGTGTTGCTGGGTTTGGAGCAAGTTCAAATACCTTCATGGAATAGTTCAAATATCTTTGTGGAATTTTTCAAATATCTTGGGAATACCCCCAAGTCTCCTAGTTGTCTTTTACCCTATTCTTACCTCCCTTTTTCACTTGCGCATCCATTTAACAAAAAGTCATCAGTTAAGTGCTATGAAGACCTGAGTCAATCCTGCAACAGCAGACCAAAGGAGGAAGTAGCTTCACTTTACCTCTGAAGCAGGTGCTACCACATCCTAGCCCCACTCACCTGCACTGTCATGTGGACTGGGAAGACTGGAAGGACTGGAAGGAAGAATAGAGAGAGGCTTTGGGGGAAGCAGGTACTCTCTGACTTGTTAACAGATACTTAAAAGTGGTGAAACACTGGAACAGGTTGCCCAGAGAGGTGGTAGAAGCCCCATCCCTGGAAACATTCAAGGTCAGGTTGGATGGTGCTCTAAGTAACCTGATCTAGTTGAAGATATCTGTGCTCCTTCAAAGGTCCCTTCCAACCCAAACTATTTTATGATTCTATGTTTCTATGAAATGTACTTCCTTTTTTGGGAAGAAGAATCTGTCTCACTGCTAACACTAAGGGTGGAATTATGTTAAATCCAGGTGTCTAAAAACTGCATATCTTTTGTCTAATCATTAAATATTAAGAGAATAAAGGTTGTAAAGTTTATTTTCTGGTGAGCTGGGGAACTGATGTAGAGATTTTGCTGGTTTTACATATGCCAACCAATCAGAATTTAAACCACTTCAACACTGGTAGCTGCTGAGCAGAGGTTTTGAAGAACCACAGGGTTTGAAGAGCTAATGTTCACCAGTGCAGCCTTATGCTCTACTAATCCCACTCTTGATGTTACAAGAAATGCTAACAAACTGGTGAGCTGTACAGCTTTGACCAGCAGGCAACAAGCAAATCCCACCACTGCAGACTAAGGTGTTAGCTGTACTTGTCAAACTCTGGGGCTTTTTTCCCATGAAATTCAAGTATCAGGGATGTTAAAATAAAGAGAAGGAGAAAAAGGATCCCAGAGTAAGAATTTGTTCTCAGTATTTCAGTGTGTTCTTAAGCATTTTGGTTTTAAATCAAGCTTATTTTTCTATTTATTAAACATTTTATGACATTAGGGTTATTTATTTGGGAACATCAGATGCCAGCCAATTTCTTCTGAATGAGACAGTGAGGATATTAAGGATAAAAAGACAATGTCTTTTACCACAAGGCTTTGAAAGGCCACCTGCCATCAAAGATGAGATATTCACTTCAGCAAAGAGATGGGATATTGTGAAGTAAATTCCAGGAGAAGGCTTTGCCCTGCCCTTACCACCGCACTGGGATGCTCTGGGCATAGTCCCCAGGGTGCAGCCAGTGGGGCTGGACAGGGTCTGACCAGTCTTGACATCTGCCTCTCAGCATGAGCAACCAAGCCATGATCCACCTGGGATGCCTCTAACTACTATGGTCTTTAATGTTATAGCCCAATGGATGGAATAAACCTCAGTGCAATACGGGTATAAACCTACATTAGTTGAAGATCAGTCCAGATAGGACCAAAACATCTCACAACAATGTTTTTGTACAAGACAACACAGTGCTGCCTTCCATCACTAATATAGACCATCCTGTACTATCCAGGAATGCCAATGTCAGAGCATGTGTGACAATTTGAAAGGAAGTTGTTGATAGAAAAGCATATTTTTAACCTATTTTCCCTTCTTTATAACCAGAGGGTGTTTCTCTGGTTATAATGAACAACTTAATGTCTGTGGTTTGCTCTACTCTGGAGATACTGAGAAGTGGGGAACATTATGATTCCTCTTTCACTTAAAAAAACCTGTTTGCAATATGCTTAATTAGTCCTGGTAGAAACAAAAGTGACAGGAACATAAACCACAGAAGGAGTTCAATCCATCCTGAATTAGCTTGGCTTGGAAATAGTGCAAATTGTGGCCAAATATAGTTATGTGCAAGCAAAAATATCTTTGCCTTCTTTAGTTTGCCTGAACAAGTTATTTGAGCAGAGAAAAAAAGTAAGAAACTTCCTTTCCCTTTACCACTTGGAAACAGAACTGGGAATCAAATAGATTTTGCTTATCCACTTACTTACAGCAACTTAGTGCTTTGCTGAAGCGTTTATTATAGTTGAACAGAAATATTGGAGACAAAGGCATTAGCCGCTGCCTGAACGTGCTGTACGTAATGCACACTGGTTACAAATAGCTTGGGGAAAATTGAGAGCTTATTAAGTAGTTGGTATTTAAAAAAACAAAAACAAAAACCAAAACCAAAAACAACACACAGAAAGTTCTTTTTCGAGCCTGAACAGCCGCAATTATGTATATTTTTCCACAATCAGTAAGATAATGAATTTTGTTATTGTTTTTGTCTGGATTTTTTTTATTTCATTCTAAGATACAAATGTAATACACTTTGCCAATGCAATCAGACTGCCAACAATCAAAGTGAATGCAAATAATAGAAATAAAAGATGTGGGAATCTGACACTTACTTGGACTAAGATTTTCAACTCAAGAGTTCAGGGTTTGGAAAAAAAGCAGGTCTTGAGCCAAATTTCAGGATTGTAGGTATACCACTGATTAAAATATAAAGTTGCAAAACTGAGGAATTGACATTATCTTGGCCATTTAACTCAGCAAGGGATTCAGTGTGTTGACTGTGGCACAAGTAGGCCATTGCAATGTAGGTATTTGCCTTACAGACCCATGTGGTGAGGAAGGAGGGAATATTAGATCAGGTAGAAAACAAGTTTTTCTTGGCTTGCTCAGGCCATTAACATGAGGTGACTAACCTCAGGCCCCTTAAGAGATGCTTGTTTTTAAAGGTGTTGGAGTGCGCAGATTTTGAAACTCGTGCCACTACAGGTATATCTCCATTGCTGGTGAAGCATAAGTCAAAACTTAACTGCAAACTCTCAGGATCATACCTAAAAGTCACCTAAGCCTGACTTCCAGTGTGGAACAGCCCAGGCTCTCATCCATGCCACCTGGATGCCATGTGAGGAGTGAGAGCCCAGGCCACAGTATGTGGCTAAGCATAAGGTAACTGTTCAAGGCTTCGTTACAAGGGGAAAATGGATCAGTAGGACTGCTGTTCTGAAGAACAACCTTTTGCCTGTGCTGCCCCTTGCAGTGGAGGCTTTCCTGCCAGCCTTCAGGAAGTCACCACAAAATGCAGAAACTGAAAATCACTGGTCATTTTGGGACACCTGGACTTCATTCACATCTCCCAGAGAAAACATGAGCTGGAGAGTTGCAGACTACTGAGGGGACAGAAATTCATGTCATCCTTCTTTTGTTAGATCCTGCATGATTTTTACTCTCTTCCTTAGGACAGTTTTGCTACTGCAAATGATGGGATATGACAAATAGACTGAACTGCATTGTTTGCCTTTCTGAGACATAAGCATTAACATAAATCATGATGGCTTCTCTATGGTTCTGCAAAGTCAAGCCTTGGCATCATAATCATGGAATAAACATCAGCTTCCACTGTAAAGATTTTCCCTGCGCGCCTCTAAAATGCACTGCCATAGCACTACAATAAAGATATATATAATACAGATTGGTTGCAGAGCTGTTTCTTGATGACTCTCACACCTGTAGTTCATTGAAATACTGCACTAATAATACCATATGAATGCCTCTTTTCCAAGAAACACTCATGAGTCAAGAAATGGAAGTTAAGACCACTCTTGTTTAAAATATCGATTCTTGCATTTGGCCTGTTTTGACTATGTGATCTGACAGAGCAAAATATCCTTTGAGACTAGTTATCTGAAAGCTATTTCCAGAAAGATATATGACACTTTATCCACCTCTTTTCTATTACCTTGATATTGTTTGCAAACCATTTTCCGTTCATATCTACATAATTATTATTAAAATTGCCCAGAACATCTTTCTTTTCTGCGATGTTTTAATCTAATTTTAGTTTTTCTTAGTGCATGCCCTGAAAAAATGCCTGATGCTGTGCGACATGCATTTTCCCTTCAAATCAACATCGCCTTACTTAGGTGCAGTTCAGATACTCATTTAGTAATCTGTGGGTGATTTAACAGCTCTCTCGTAAAGCCTATACTGTTTTCCTTACTGTGAAGTGATTATTTCAATGGGGCACAGGGACAAAATCCCTCATAGTGAGAATGAAGAAGCACTAGAAGAGGGACCAAAGGAAGCTATGGAAATCTACAGCCTTGATAGTTTTCAAAACTTTACTGGACAAGGTCCTGAGCAGCCTGATTTAACCTTGTAGTTTGCCCTGCTTTGAGCCAGGAAGCCAACTAGATGATTTTAGAGTCTCCCTTGAAACTACCTTATTCTGTGAGTCTATATTACATGCACAATTTTTTCTGTGACCTCTCTCTGACTTCTCTGGAAATTAAAAAGGGAAACACACTATGCATAAACATCAATGATTACACCAAAGTTAACATATATATTCATGGTAAGATCATTACCAGAGTGTACAGACTCCTGGAGGGCATTATGAGAAGTTGTTTAAAATTCAGCTTGTACATCCAGCTCCAACATATGAACTTTCTGCACGCACTCTACTGGTTGCAGAAATGGAGTAGCTGCTTTTGCAATGTGGCCTCTCATAACGAGTTTCTTTGAGGGTCTACAATATGATCTTTGGGTAAATAAAACTCAACTTGAACTCTATCCTGCAATGAGTTTTTCAGGTATTCACAAAATATGAACTTCTGACTTAAAAGTCAACTAATATTCTTAAATGTCTGATTAGAATTGCATAACTACTGATGGAATACCATTTTAGATTTTTTTCCCCAGAATATCTTCAAATACTTACGACCCTCTGCAGATATCTTTGAGCTGGTCTCTGCAGATGTCATGACAGTTCTGTTGCACAGTAACTGAGTCCCATTTTTCCTTTAACAAGACAAGTCCTGTAAACAAGTCCTGTAAAAACCTGAGCAAGATATCACTTTTGCCACTAGTGCAAATTTATACAGAGCCAAGACTTCACCTCAAAAGGGAGTGGGTTCCACTTTGATTCTGCTTTCCCTCTTCCACCATGCAGGCTCTCTGGGATGGGTTGGGTAGGAGCTGGAGGTGGAGATGAGACTGTCCTTGTCGCTGATGGATTACCAGATTCAGGAGGCATTTGAACTCTCTTCAGATGTCCAGCACCTTTCCAAGGGACCCCAGTTGGGCAGCCAAAGGTGGAAGGAATTAATCTTTCTTCTAATTTCCTGGACTGAAACCCAAGCTGAGGTTTCTTTGATTTCTGTCTATGCCAGCTAACTTTATTTGCTGGTAGAAAAGACCTGCCAGTTTCAGGGGCTCGTTTGTTCTTCTGCTGAGACATTGCACTACAAAGAACTGCACATGGATGTTCACTTACAATGAACTCCCACTACATTTGAGTAAATCCACATTTAGACAATGACCTAAAATCATAGGTATGCACCCTTTTTCTTACATGAGCAGTCACACCTCAGAGCCTTTCCCTAGCTGGTTCCCCCAGCACGAGTTGTCATCCTGTGCTGGCTTCAGGGTGGTACTGGTCAGCACTACATAGGAGCATCCTGGACTCTCTGATGGACTTTACTGTCCTTGTCTGCTTTATAGGATAACAAACCAAAATCTTGCAAAGTTAAATTGCCCAGTGATGCTGGGGATGAATGAGCAATCCCACCCCAGCTTCTCAGGTTGTCAGGGCCCTGCGGCATGGATGCATTCCCCTTATGGCTGAAGTGTTATTGAAGAGACCAGTCGTGTTGGGTTGTGCTGTGTGGCAGGCAGTGATTTGCAGCTGGGAGTAAAGCAACAGTCAGAGCAAAGTTGAAAACTATCTTAACTGGACAAAAGTTAATTTGGTTGCCAGGCTTAGGAGTGGGATTTCCAGGCTGTCAGGACACAAGAAGAGATGTTTCCAAGGGATCCCTTGCCAGAACTGTGAATGTTGGCACACCACATTGCCAGTGTTCAGGGCATCCCTTGTGTGTGTGCAAACATCAAGAAAAACATCCAATGTATCAATACAACAAGCACTTTAACAAAGGTTAGAAGTCAGTAGAATGTCAAGCAGTACCCACTCTGTTGTTTTCAGTGGTCTGTAGCTGATGGCTAAGCCGGGCACTGGCCCCAGGAATCCTCACACTTTGGCAGATAAAATGATGTTATTTTTCTCTCAGCAAAGCTCAGATTGCTTCTCCTTCAAGTCTTTCATGAGAACACAGAGCAATGTGTGAAAGCATCAATTCCCTTTAAGTTGGGGAATAGCTTCTCAAGAGTGAAGGAAAATATGTGCTTTGGCTAAAGTAGCATCATATTGTTCACCTGAAAAGCTCCAGTGCCAAGGCAGTAGGAGAGAGGCAGCACCAGCCAAATGATAATTCTCTCCCCACTCAATATTTTGAGTCCAAACTGAACCTTCTGTAAATGTAACAATTACTGTATAAAATGCTTCATAATATCAAATTCTACATTTGTTCATTACAGCAAACAAAATGTGCAGAAATGTTTTATTCTTTTTTTTTTTTAATGCTAAATTTCACCATGTATGTGTCTCAGAAATCAACTGACAACTCACTGAGAGAATTCACCCAGAAAGACTTTCAGCTCTAGACATGACAAGAAGAATGATGATTACTTTAGTTTTTGTAGTTTCATACTCTGGACATGTTCATTACTGTAGACTTTTTTTGTAAGAAAGGTAAATAGGAGCTTGAATGAGAAAAGGGCAGTTTCGTCCCAGTTCAACAAAGTGCTTAGCTATATCCATGGTTGTAGGCCTGCTGACTGTTATGGGATCAAAGTCCTCAGTTTAAATTAGGCCTGTGACTGGAGCAAGGCTCAGTGGGAGCTTCTCCTATGCATTCCATTCATCCAAAGCCTTAAGATTTAAAAACATGGCTTTATGAAATGTCTGGATCATAATTTTCCAAGGGGAGTGTTAAGTAGAATTAGTTGGCAATATACCAAATTAATTTACAAGACTACATAAACACTAGTCTAGACATAGCTGCAGAAATTATTTCTCCTTTTACACATATATATTTTGTGTTCTCTGTAGGAACTTTTAATCCCTCCTACTCAATCCTTGTTATGAAAACCATACTTGAAATAACATTAAAGCTTGCATTTCCTAATGCCTCTTACTCCTCTTCACAGCCTAGTGATAATGAAGAGGAAGTTTTGTTCTGGGCTCTTTCTCAGCTTCTAGAGCACCCACATAACAAACACATGTGAAAATGACTCAAGGAGTGTTGAAAAAATCTCACTACATCTGCATCTTGCTCCTAATCTCATATTTTTATTCATTGTTCAAGTTGCAATAACTAAGTTAGTCCCAAGATCATTACAGCCCTTTAAATATCCTAAACAAGAGTTATTTTGCAATATTCATGTTGTTCATTCAACCACAAATCATTTTAAAATGGTTTGAACTTATGACAAGATACTGGCAGAGAAAGAACTATCAGATTAGAATATTTTAAGAAAAAAGAATTAGCAAGCATCAACCACAGGCCAAATTATCAAGACAAGGGAAACAGCCCAGTTTTCCCCATATAATGAGCAAGTGTTAAGGGTTTGGAGGATGAACCGTATATCCATCTGATGTGTGCACACCTGTGCAGGGTTGGTATGGGAGAGTGCACTACTAGCCCCCAGGGCTTCATTGCAAAGCTTGTGCAAGAACTGAGTGTGGCTTCTGTGGTAAATCTCTCTTGATGGTTTGGGCTTGTTTAAGTCATCTGGCACGCAAAATTATCTATGTTTTGATAATCAGCTGCTCGGCTTGACTGCAAGGATGGAACAATGAGTATTGTCCTTTGTAGCTTCTGTTTTCTCAGCCCCAAATCATGGATTTTGCCCAGGTTCCACCCTGGCAGGAGGTACTTAAATGACCATCAAGGTACAGTCCCCATGTTCTCCCATTGTTCTAGCCTCTCCATTTGTTCTCTTACCATTTCTCTGCAGCTTGCTTTTTTTTTTTTCCCCAGCTCAGTTTTATGAAATGTCTTACTGCTTCCCCCATATCTCATTCCTCCATTTCCTTTGCCTCTGTATGTCCTCCTTCTTTTCCTCTCCATACTGTTCTTTTGCCCTCTGCCTCTCACTTACCCATCTATCACTGTACTTGTCTTTTTACCTCTCTTTAGGTTGTTCTTTCTGTTTATCTTACCTTTAACTCATTCTTCCTAGAAGATCTGGCAGAATTACTCAAGTGAAAGATCTGCACAAAGCAGAGGCAAATACTTTTTCTGCTGCTCTGTTTGAGAAGGCAGCAATAAAGCATGTCTTAATGTGAAGAAAATTGGGAATCCTAAAAGTTCCCATATTAGACACTGACTCCACAGGCTGTTCTCATCTCATCAGTGAATCATCCATTTGCCAAACAGGTAGGAAGACTGTGGGCTTTTGGGGTTATTTTTTGGAACATTTCCTTAATGGTGCGTTATACTAAGTTCTGTTGACTCACAAGGCCTAAGGACTACAAGCATGCACCATCAGCCATGACATCTCAGGCTGGGCAAGGGGTCTTCTTCAAAGAAGAAGGTGTTGGGGGGGCCTTCTTCAAAAGGATTAACTCATTTGTTTGCAGTCCTCTGTCCACACCTCTAATAACTGGTTGGGGATTACTCTTGGAAGATTATTGTCATCCAGATGTACTGGGATATTGGTAAGTCATGATGACCAAGCCCTGGAGATTTTGCCTGAAATACTCCCATGTTGCAGTGTATGTGTGTTTGCTGAGTCTTTAAGCATTGCTGAAACTTCAGTGAATTTAGCTGCTTTATCCTTATGGTGGTGAAAATGTGAAATCAATAGTGCAAGAAACTCCAGTGTCAGGAAGTTCACTGTAGGTCTAACTTTTTTTTCTTTTTTTTTTTTTCCTTTTCTTTTTAATAAATAATCTCACCACAGTCACGCAGGGGTTTCAGATCTGTTGAGCTGTAAGTGTGCTGTGCTTTCTAGCTGAAGATTCCAGAGGCCCGTTAGAAAATGACAACCTAATTATTAAGTTAGGTTATTGAATTTGGATTGTACACAGAAAAGAACATCCTTGCTAAGAACTAGCTCTCTTTCTAAACTGTTTGGACCAATAGCTCCCCATGGCTTGGCTAAACAAGGAAGGCAGAATTTTTCCCAGTGTTTTCCCAGTGTCAGTAGGCCAGGAAGTAAAAGTGTCTTTTTCATTTAGTATTGGTACTTACATTGGTAACGAGTGCTGAACCACATCTGATCTTGTCCAACACACCTCTACTGTGATGCATTCCATCCAGAAATGATTGAAGGCTGAGATCTTCTTTCCTTCCTTCCTTGATCTGAATAATACTAAGACCATTAAAATTTTTGTTTTGCAACCTGGAAATTCAGACAAAACACCAACTCATAGGGGTTTCTAAGGGAAAAATTCCTTCCTGACCATTGACTGCTGAGAATTCTTGATGAAAAAGCAACTTCATGGTGAACACATTGAACCTGTGAGGTTGGTGGTGGTTGAGCTGGTTGAAGAGGAGAGCTTGGGTGGGTTGCTCTCTTCACAATAGGCAGCTTCAAAGCTCCTAGACGCTTAGGTGGTGCAGAATCACATATGCTGAAATTTTACATCTCTCTTCCAAAGTCCATCTAACCTAACATATTTTGAATAAATTTTAGGCTCTACCAAATGGTATTTTCTGACGGAAATCTGGGAGGGTATTGACAGAATCTAATTGAAACATGAAAGTTAGGTAATTCAGGACGTTTCAATAACCTCCTTGAAAAGGTGATGCAAAGTGCAGAACTATAACATACAGACTCTGTGTTGTCCTCTTCAGATTTCTACATCTCTCTAAAGACCCTGCAGGGAAACCAGGGACACTGCATTCCTAAGTGAGGTACCCAAACTTGGTGCCCGACTGCCAGGGACAGCTTCTCCATAATTTTCTGTGTCAAGTTAAGACCTTGGGAGCAGTGCAAAAGGAAGCAAAGTGTTTAAAGAGCAAAAGGACAGAATATCACTGTATTTAAATAGCATAGAGAAAAGGCAGGGATACTTTCTGTAGCTTAAATGCTGGAGAAATCTCAGAGGTAGTGAAGGGATGAAGCTAGGTGAGGCGTTTTCAGCTTTCTAGTAGTTTCAGTGTAAAATGACTAACATTAAGATGTTGCATTGCTTATATCTACGTCCATTAACAGGATTAACTTGGACCCTGAGTGTAAACATAACCTAAGGGTGGTAGTGAGAACATGCAAATAGCTGCCGGCTCTCTACAAGGCACTGGATTTAGGATCTGCGGAAATCTGAAAGGGGTCAGATTAAAGGTCTAGGCCTATGTGTGACCACAGCTAGATACAGAGACTATTATCTAGCTGGCTTGGAAACATGCATAATATTATAGTCAGATTTATCTGGGTAGCATTAGCATAGGCTTATCCAAGAGAATATAGCGTAGGGTGCACTATATATGCACAAAATTATCAGCTAATAAATATTAGACAGTCTGAAAGAACAAGGTCATACAGAGCTCCTGGGAGCTGACCAACCTTTGACTTGTCATGCTTTGTCATATTTCTTTAGTTGTTTCTTCTTAGACTATCCTACCATGCTACCTTTAAAACCCACTGCCTTCTCAGTTTTGCCCTCTCTGTGCAAAAATAACAGTGATTATTGATTTGCATCAAGCGTGGATTTTTTTTTGGCTTTCATAATACTTTATGTGAAGAGGTTTATGTTCCAAAATTAGGAGTGGCACAAGGGAGAGGAAATTTCACCTGGACAGCAACATCAGGAAAGAACATTACAAAAAATACTGGGAATAAAAGATTGTTCAGGCAACTGGAAGAAACCTGAACCAAATTTGTAGCTAATATAGATGAATCTGAGGTTCCTGGAGTTAACAGAGGTGCATATGTTTCCACTAGAGGAGGATCTATTACTTTTTGTAGATGAGTTTGGATAGACAGCTATTTAAATTTGTTAACTAGACACCAGTGACTATGTAGTCTCTAGTGCTGCAAATCTAGAACCTCTTGCCAGAATTCTTTTGCTGACTTGCCAAAAATGACCTATTCCCTTAAAAAAAAAATAAAATTGAGAGATTTTCCTTGCTTTTAGAAGCAAGTCTATATTAAACCATAGGCACTGCCAACAAATCAGTGTTTGGTTCCCACAATAAAAGACATAGAAAGAGTAGTGGATCCATAGAGGCCATCCTTTCCAGAAAGAGGGGTAGATGTGGAGCATGGATTTGGCCAACAACAGAGCAAATACTGCAGGCAGTGTTCTGCTGCATTCTTCTAAATGTGATTGAAAGCAGTGTACTGTTTGACAAAATGTCACAGGAAATGTACCACAACTGGAAAATGGGGTATTTGGATATTTGTTTCAGAGCTGCAATTTCCAAGTTAATATCTTATAGAATTCATTGGAAGTACAGGTCAGAAAAACAACTTTCATCACGCAAGGTAGAACTTGAAACTCTAAGAAACCCTTTAAACCTAGAGACACTGAAGAGGTTTGTATCCTTTATTGAAAATAGAGGATTCAATGACAGCCAAGAAATACATAGCTTCCCCTTGCAAAAAGGAGCATGGAAATAAAAATGGGGATCTCTCTGCTTTGAAAACCTTTAAAACAAACTTAATGCATCTTAATGTATCACATATCCGCAAAACCAAGACCAAAACTTTTTTTTTTTAAAAAAGGAAAAAGTGGTTAAAACTAACAATATCCCCAAGAGTCCAAGTGGATCCTGAGCATATACAATGTCCTTGAAAAAGTGTATTGTACAGCTAGGCATGATGCAAAAAGTAAAATAGAGAGAATTTTTAAAAAAGAGGTTTGACCAAGTGAAAGTTTTTCTAAGATGCTTCTAAAGCGCTCTGCTATTCTTTACACTATCTGCTATTATTTTCAGCAGGGGAGACCATAGTTCTCAGGCAACACAAAGGAATTGGGTTAATAACAACAATTACACAGAACGTTGGAAATAGAGCAGAGAAAGCTCATCTCATTATTTCCAAAGTGTGCTGTATGTATCTTATTTGTGGTAAAGCTCAGATCCCTATGAAATAGGCAGGAGGTAAGGCAAAGAGCTTTGTAAGGAGTCAGCCAGAGCGTGTGAAGGAAGTAGCGCTCAGCTACAACTTTCTTCAAAACAATAAATTCCAATCAGTCTTTTTTGTTTGTTTACACAGGAAGGATGCTGCGAAGACAGGACTCTTATTCAGCCAGGTCCTGGGAAATGGAGCAGTGGGAAGCATTACTCCATGTTCTTAGAAGTGCTGCTGAAGTCAATGAGTACAGTCTGGTTCAGAGTTGACATTTCAAATTATTTATTAACTGGACAAACTGTCTTTACTAAATTACAAGCTCTTTTCATTAGATGTCTCTTTCCTGCCATACAGACAAGTGCTGTTTCCGATTTCTTAATCTTTTCTTCTTCGTTCTGATTTTTTTTTTTTTTTTAATTCTTGGTCCAACACAGGTACCCAAAATCTCATGGGGCCAAAATGAACTTTGCTCTGACATATGTAGAGCAGCAAAAAATTTCCCAGTGGGACAGTTTTCTTCTGGAATTACCCCAGTATTTCTGTTGAGCAGCTGGGCTGCCTCCTACCTGCTGTTCTGCCTCCCTGCTCCAGACCATACCAGGGTGTGAGCTGCCAGGGTATGGGAGCAGCCAGACCACCTTCAAGCAGTCTCCTCAGTCTCCTGTTGAGCTCCCCATTTGGCAATGTGAGCTCCCAGGGCTCCCCAGATGACCTGAGGTCTCCATATTCTGAGTCCTCTGTGCTGCATGGGGGCCAGATCCCTGTTGTGGGGTCCCCAACAATACAATGGAAGTCCAGGTCCCAAATGAAGAAACTTGTTTTTCTGGATTTTTTCTGTAGCTTATTAGTCCAAAACCCCTCATGGTGTAGGTTTTAGGGGCTGCTTTTACTTTCCAGTTCATCACATGTTGGGTGCTGGCTAAAACCCCAGAGCTGAATACAAGTCGTCTTAAACCTTTAAATGGAGAAAGGGACCAGATCAACGTTATCTATTTAGTTGCCCTAATGACAAAAAAATACATTAAAAAAAAAAATGCTGCTGTCTTTCAAACTTCAGAATATCTAGAAATGACAGTCTTAGGTCTGGAAGCGAGGATCTCCATGGGTGAGTGGATCTAATAGAGGATTTTGCTGGCTGCTTTAATGTAAAGAGTTTCATCAATTTTGGGCTGTAGATCTTTCATTAACAATACACCCATATTTATACTTGTGTCAAACATCTCCTACATAAACCTTAAGCTTGCAGAAAGTAGCAGAACCTAGAGAAAGCAAACTGTAGTCCCAAATATGTGGGATCATTGTTCAGTGCCCTATACAGTCAGATGCATTTATGGATCCATTGTGTCCAAATACAGTAACATGTTTCCTCAATTTTAAAGCTATATTTCAATTGGGTTGGCTAACTGTGTATGCAAAATCATTTAGGCACATAAATTAAAATAATTACAGTTAATATTACTGTGCTGTGGATCTATTTCTTGACTGTTGTAGATCAGCAAAGCTCTAGTGATGACAAATCAGGGGAATTATGCTGATTTATTCCTAAAGCATCAGGCTGTATTTAAAATGATGACAAACTCTGACACACATTAGCCATTTCCCTGTGGTATATACCTCAAAGCACTATCCTCTTGATGCAATAATTATTTCATTGCTCATCCTTCAGAGGATTTTATCCACAACTGTGGTACTACAACATGAGAGAATTAATTTTATTCAGAACCTTCCCTAAGTTAGCCATTCTGCTGTGTTCACCATGAAATATTGCCAACGTAGGATCTTTACAGAAAAATGGAAGTCATCATTGATACATTTACAAAGTCTGCAACAATATTTATTTGAGACACTGACACAGGCTAATGGAATGTATTTGGCCAAAACCCCAGAAACCAGTCCAAACACGTCCCTAAAGAATTCCATTGAGAACACATTAGGGATCAGTTTGTGTCCATATTTTAAAATGACAACGCTCCAATAGCTTTTCCAGCTCAGTTTGGATCTTGGGATGATTTTATTGTGTGAAGAATATTGGCCAAAACTCCAGCATTAACCCTTTCTCACCTACACTGTCTTGGACTTGAGCAGCAATGTGCAGGGATATATTTATTGAAGGCAGCAAGCCAATTTCAATCAGAAAATAAGGCTCTGCATGTGAGCAGAGGCAAAAGAGGACTTTGGATTCTCATCTGCAGAATGGAATGAGGATACATGGCAAAACTAGTTGAGACTGTGTACCTCAACCTCTGGGTATGCAAGAGAGTGCAAATTTAGATTAGAAGACACTTCAGATTTCCAAAGAAATTAAGCTATTGCAGATAATTGAATTAGTTGCATAACCATGACATGTTCCCAGGAACAGTAGATCTCTTAGATCAGCTTTGGATTCATCCTGGAAAAGCCTTTCATATCATTTTCTCTCTTTGTGAAAAGTGTTTTGTGACAGAACGCAAAACCAAGGAAGTCAATCAACAACTAGGTGCTTGCAGGGAAAGAGTAATTATTGTAATCAGATATCCAACATGTTTGTTAAATTTTCAAGGAAAGAAAGATGAAGAAAGGTGTGCAGAGATAATGCTGCTGCTGAGGCTACGTTATTTCAGGGTGTTGGAAGAATGTCCCGTCTGCCTAGCTAAGTACAGGACTACTATCTAAACTTTATTGAAAGAAACCTTCTCAGTTTAGGAACTTTTTTTCACTGTGACAGGATCTCCCTCTGGATATTTCCAAAGGCACCTACCCCTCTGCATTGCCTATGTTTATAATACAATTGCTTTTTTCTAGGCAGATTGTTTTATTAGCCACCTGACACTTACATGCAAGTTAGAGGTACTAGAATCCATTATCTGTCCTCTTTGGTAAAGGCGCAAATGTTTCTTATATTTAGACCTGATTAAACTTCCCCACTGAAACAGGGACATAAAAGAAGAGCTGGATCATCTCAGGTTCAATGTTTGAGTGTCCCTTGTCCCAGGTCCTGCAATACCATTCACCAACATGAGCTACCTGTAGGTACTTCTATCCCAGTGTATGAGGAAAATTAGGTTTTTAGGAATGGATTTCCCAGCAGCTAGCATGCAGATCAGGAAATGCCATAGAAGATTGTGGACTCGGGAATCATCCAGTCATCTAGAGATGCAGGAACACTGCAACTTCTGCCTGGGATGTGTACCCAAGTTCCCTTTCCAGTGAAACCAGTGCATAGGAAGGTAGGGCTGGTTGTCACCCAGATCTCACTCTGCTATATAGCTGGGATGCAACCAGCATTTGCACTGAGACAGAACTGCAAAAAGGTTCTCAGTGTCAACAATACAGATTAATGGCAGCACAGTCCTGCACTGGTAATAGAGACTGGTAGGACTAGCTTCAGGGGTTTTATTTGCAGACAGGGACATGAAATCACTATAGGCTGCCTTTGCACTCAATGGAAGGATAGACACCTCCAGATAGTGGGCCATATGACCTATTTCTGATGCACTCTCCTGGCACACAATTATATGATAGCTGTGTCAGTCAGTGACCAAAAAGGTTGAACATTTGAGACACATGAAGATTTGTCAGGGAACTTGTCTTATTTGGAAGCTGACAAGGAGATCTTTGTCTGAAGCATGCACTTTGGCTTCAACCCAAGGCTGTTGCAAAGGTTTGCTGGATGCTGCAGGTGTCCAGACACTTTTGGGTGTAAGCAACAACATGGAGTCCTCGGTCCTCTGGTGCTGAGAACAAGTTTCTTCTCTTTCTTCCCAGTCTGCTTCCTCCAAACCAAGATCAATCTAGCAAAGGGTTAATTGGGACAGAGTGACATCTTCAACCCCAACTGCCTTGAGTCTTAAAGAACTCTGGTGATAACAGAAGGTACTGTTGGCAGATTATACTACTGTGTTACACTGGTTTGGGGTTTGTTTTTTTTTTTAGTAGGATAAAATTGTATTAGCATTGAGTACATTAAATGTAATCTACAAGGCAGGACAAAAATAGTAAAAGTGGCTGGTTGTGAAATTAAGTTAGTCTGAATGTTCTTTGGCAGTGTGTAAATTTTTTTGTTACTAGAGCACTCAACATCAGTACAGAGGCAAATAATAATTTACTAGACATCTAAGCATTTAAGAATCTATAGGCTAGTTTCATCTTTATGTAAATGCCTTGTACTGCATTCAGCTTCCTCCATGCAGTAAGTCACATGAAATATTCTGCAGTGGGAAGATTCTCCAGCATGTCTGGTTTTAAATGCTCCTATTCCTCCTGTCTGCCCAGACAAAGAAGTAGGAAAACAGTGCAACACAACTGAACAGCAGGAACAGTAATGACACTTTCACTTTGAGTAGTTAGCAGGTAGTAGAAAGGTTGGCAATAAAAAATAAATACTGAATGCATACTCATCTGTACAGGTTTGTAATGAAAATCAGTGCTGTGGTAGGGTGTGAAATGATGCTGCTATTGTGCTGAGATCTCCAGTAAAACATGGAGTGAAATACCTGGACCTGAGTGAGGTCCCTCTGCCTTATTTTAGTATTCTTGTCCTGTACAGAAAAGTACTGTGCAAAGAAAAAGGATAATTATATTATCCTATGGTCTTCCCCTGATGTCTCTAAAACTCACTGTGCCTTGTCTATGCTATTTCCATTATCAACTATCTGATAGCTGATAGGTAAATGTAAGTCTATCCCTTGTAATAAAAAGGAAAGTAAAAGCTTGTTACTAGTAAAAGCTATCTCTTTAAAAGATATTTAGCTTTATAACTCTGAGATTTCCCTTGGTGACTGTTGAAGTGGGCTGCCTAGTGGCATCCACACTCTTGAATTAGGGGTTGAATTAGGTGTTGGCTGCCTGTACAGTGCACAGGAGCCATGCAGAAAGGACATCTAAAGCTGGCAAGAAATGCTATGGGGGGAATGTCACTGTTGCCTCTTAGGATCAAAGGCACTAATGTTCCTGCTGGAAAGAGATGCTTGTCTCTTTTGGTGTTTTGGGTTGTTTTTTTGTTTTGTTTTTTTTTTTCTTTTTTTTTGTGGGGGGGTGGTTTGTTTGTTTGTTTGTTTGTTTCTTTGTTTTTAACACTGTATTTATTGAATTCTTAGCTTCACAAAGCCCAAGACTGAGTTTCTACATACCATTATTTACTGTACTGAAATTCCTGACTGAACCCCCCACCAAATCAGCCATCTCACAAGGAGGCCCTAGAAACAAGACTAAAGAGGACTTTTGTCCTTTTCCTCCTCCTCCTCAGCCCAAAACCAATGGATAATCCTTCTGAGCGCACACAGGACAGCCAGGAAGCAACCACCTAATACAGTCTCATCTTTGAAGCAGGTTCAGGTATTTTTAGCTGGAGGGGAGAAGAGCAGCACAGCTTCGGGAGGTGTGTTGACCAGTAGATTATCAGATGCAGTAACAAGTGAGGAGAAAGCTTCATTTCCTCTAGAGCAAAGGTCTTCATAGCTGCACTCTGGAGACAACAATTGATTTAAGTCCTGAAGGTGGAATATAAGTAGGAATATGTGCATGTCCTCATCAGGGACATAATCATGTCGCTGGTTAACACTAGTATGGCAGGACGTATTCTGGTCATGCCCAAGTAGAGATGTCTAAATGTCATAGGACCTTTACAAATGACTGAGAAATTCTTGGCGATAACTAAGGAAATGGGAATGTTAGGAGTCTAATTAGCATCCAGATTAGGCATATTCCACGTTCCTAAGTCCTTTTGTGACTCTGGTATCCTAAATATAATGACAGTTGGCATTTCTCCATTTTAAAGTTTTTTTTAAAATATGTCTCTATATAGCGTGCAAAAAAAAAAAATAAAAATCTATATCTGTATTTCTTGGCACCCTGAAAGTTTCATCCTCCCAATTCAAGTCCTTCCTCAAGTCTCCCTGCTTCTGGGTACCACAAATCTAGTAACCCTGACCTATGAAATGTTAACCCTTTCTCTCCATCTTTGGTTTTTCCTTTTAAGATCTGTACCTGCAGAAGGTGCAAAGACAACTGTTATTTTGTTCCCAAAACTTTGGAGACTGTTGTGGATAGATACTGCACAGATTTATCTTATTGCTACTTTCATGCTGTACTTTCTGCTTGATTTTTTTTTGCCTTAGTCTTCCCTGTACAACAGCTTAAAATTAGAAATACTGTTTTTTCTCCTTATATAGAAGAAATCTTATAAATTCCACTATTGCATGATGGATCCTTCTTTATAGACTTCATATATTTTTAGCACCGTGTAACATAATGTTACCACAAGTTATTTAGTTAAAACAGTGAATGTAGGGAAAACAATGTAGGCTCAGTTCTATTGTATCAAACTCTAGGATCTTCTTACCTGAAGCACATTTCTCCTCTGCAGGCATCGGAACATGGTAGGCACCTTCCCAGAGTGACTGATCTCCTAAAATCTGAATTACTCTTGGAGATGCCTACAATTCCTCATGGGCAGCATCAAAGTGTGGGATCTAGTAGCCTCCATTAGGTGTCTTACATTAGAGGAGGGAATTTAGATTTTAAGTTCCCATGCTGCTAGCTGCTCCACACAGCATCCTGTGTCAGTGTGGTATCTCACTAAAACGGATGACCAGAGGTTTGCACGCAGACCTAGAGCCTTTGCACATTTTGCTGGTAAAGTTATGCTATTGTAGACATAACAATAAATGAGAATAAACAAATAACTGCAGAAACATGGTAGGTTTTCTCCCTGTTGGACAGCTAGTAAAATTTTGTTTTCACTGGTGTTAATACCAATAACTCCTTTCTATTCACAGAAATTGCTGTTGATTCAGCTTGATATAATTATAAAAGAATCTGTCTTGTTCTCCAGGGTCTCTTCAGATTCAGAGATTTCAAAGAAATCAGGAGTTGCCATTATCATTTTCATACAATTTTCAACATGATACGCTATGTTCATTCTGGTGAAACACTGCATCATTACAGTAGTGGGGAACAACATGACAAAATTATTTCTTACATAGCCCTGCAAATGACTGAGTACTCTTATTATTGGGATTTGAAATGATAAAAAAGAAAAGTATCTAAATTTTTGCAAGTAAATCAAATAGAAACTGACAGGTATAATTATTTAATATGCTTGAAAGGAATTCAAAATCTCCAAAGTGAAGAGGTCTATAAACACAACAGATGTTTTTTTTTTTTTAAAAAAAAAAAAAGAAATCTGCTTCTTAACATAGTGGCAGCTGGCATCCTGCAATTACCCTCTACACATTGGTGTCTGTGAATGTTACAGCCTGCTTACAGATAGTTTTATTGTTGTGCAATTTGCATTTAATATTCTAGCATATTTTTATTTTTATATAGCAAAAGGAAGGTGTGAGCTCAGACTCCAAAGCTGAGCATTTGTGCTGGTGTGTGCAGGAACATGAGCATCAGAGAAAAGTATTCCTGGTTCTTTTAACAGACATCCAGACTGTTTGAAGATACAGGGCTAAGATCCAGAAAAGCTGGATGCAATTCCTTCAGAGTCCTGCATACTGTCGGGACACTTTGCCCAAAACAGAGAGAGATCCTGAGGGTGGTTTGACCTCCCTCTGCTTTCAGTTAAAGCTAGTTAATGGTAGCTGTTCGCTGATTTCTGTTTTCACAAATGAGAATCAACGTGTCTTGACCAAGCTGCTGACAACTCAAATGTGTGTTTCAACCCATTTCCCCTCTGTAAAACCAAAACATTACTTCTTTAATGAAATGTGCATTGCACTGTTTTAGGTTCCAGTGTTACCAAGGACCATTTACAGGCTTATTTTTAAGCATTGCTGCAACATTTAGGCACTTAACCTGTTTCTAAAATTCAGCTATGCAGTGGAGCACATTTAAAACAACTGCCAGTGTTGTTTGTATAGAAAAAAGACAGCCGTAGCACTTTTGTGGCCCTCCAAATGTTTGTCTAAAATGGATACATAAGCCCTCCCTCTCAAGGCCTTCAGGGTCACCTGCCATAGAGTTGATTCATAAAGCAGGTAAAGAAAAAAGCTTCCCTGTATTTATTTAGTGTGTATTTATTTAGTGTGTATTTAATACACACTAAGGTCTTACGCTAGAAGCAAGTGGCACCCCGTAACACAGGTGTCCTCAGTGGCCAAGGAAGCAGTCACAGGCAGTTTGTACCAGAATCTTTTCTTACAGAAAGTTGTCTGAGTTCAGTTTTTAAGGCTGTCAAATTCAGCAGAAGTCTGAGCTTAGTTTGGGGCTCCTGAGGTACAGCAATACCAACACAAAATAATTGTTAATTTCAGTTTTGCTCTTCAACAGAGAGAATTAAAAATGAATATAGGAAGGCTTTTGATAATTTTGTAATATTAATTTTATTCATTGCAACACAGAAGCCAATGAAGAGTGTGATGACAGCCTGGAAGGCTGAAAATTTGGTCTACACTGTACAACCACCAGTATTACATGTGGTGTTCCTTGGTTTTCTTTCTAGAATGGGTGGAAGACAAAGGTTAGGCTGGCCTGTGATACTCTCTCACAAATACTGTGGGCAGTGGTTCCTATGTGCTCCATCACTATTTGTTTATCTTAGGATCTAAAAGAAGAGCAGAACAGACTTCAGTAATATTTCTTCTCGGACAAGGAAGGGAAGATGTAGCAATACTGCAGCCTTCTGCAAATTTATGTTTATATTGTCTTGTTTATACTTGTATATTGTCTTTATATACTAGAAGGGGGAAAAAAACTTTTAAGGCAAACTTCTGTTTAGTTATTTCAACCCAAAATAAGCACTGAGATTCCCTAAATCCAAAGAAGCTGTCATCTGAGATACTCCACAGCATGCAAGACAGTCATACGGGTCTGGCACATATGACAAATGCCACTGGAGACCTGTGCCATTTGGCAGGAGCAGCTGAAACCCATACCAAAGTGCATGCCAAAAGGCACCACAAAGGTACCCTGTCCTTTCCTGGTCACCATCATCCAGCAATTTCTTCCCATCAATGAAAATCAAACCCAGAATGACCTGCTCTGGGCTCTATGAACTGCAGAAGGCTCCTCAGAGAAAAGGATCCAAAATGTGGCAGTGCTGGGGGCCAGTGGGAAGCCAGGAGCTGGGGAACCGCAGCCATTCAAGGGTATGCTTTGGAAGATTTGCTGTAATTTCTGAAAGGGAAGAATTCTAATTTTCAGAAGTAGTATGAATGCCATGTCATTGATGTTTATGTGTTATTTAGACCTTTCCATGTCTTGCTCATTACTTTGCAGAGCTGGAGGATCCTTTGATTATATAGTTCTATGTCAGACGCTTGCTTGAATAGTAATATTGAATTCATATTGAGCTCCTGAAGTCTTTGCATTTCCCACTGCTTTGATACTACCCACCCATCAAGAGTACTAATTAGAGGGAAAATATAGCTCACACCAGTCATTTATTTTTATATAGCACTCCTTGTCACAAACTTCCTAATGTCCTTTTCTCTCATTAAAATCCAATCAACTAAAAGTATTCTTTATTAAGTGGCCCATGAAATACCTTTTTAATTTTAGAACAAAAGGATATGAAGGCTATTGCCTGTTTGAAATAATTGCTAGCAATGTACTCTGGAGAAAGAAGAGGTATGTGTATCTTCAAGTCACTGGGGAGATCTTGAGAAAACAGCCCCCAGAAAGGATGGCTGGTATTTCATTGCCTCAGTACCTGCTGTTCGTTTCCACCGTGCCTTCTCCACATTTATGATTGCAGCTTTGGAAGAAGAAAGTGCAAATAAAAGACCAAAGCAATGACAAGGAGGAGAAGTATATTAAAAAAGGAAACAAGAGAAAATAAATGAGTCTTTGCTGATACAGGTGCAGTGACAAAGTAATTGTTTCAGAAAATGCTCCTGTCAGAAAACCTCTTTGCCACAAAGGAAAGAAGAGTGGGAAGACAACCACACTACCAGCTGGAATATTTGCAATCTTACTTGTCAAATAAACTTACTTGTTTTCACCGATGTAATGCATTCATTTAAACATAAATGCTGTTGTGGAAACGTGCAACACATCGACAGCTGGAAGCAGTGGCAGGACTTGGCTTGCCATTGCTGACACATCATGCCAGCACTTCAAGGAGGTGCATTGTCCCTTGTGTGGTCACACAGTCAACAGGACAGCAGCATGGAGATACGTTTCCTTTGCCTCCCCCCAGACCGAACCCTGTAAATGCCAGTCTGTTTCCTTAAATCCCCTTTGAAACACTGCAATCTACAGAGGTATCCAGTTCTGTGAAAATGAGGGTTTTCATGTGCATGCTTGTAGGACCAAAGCCACCCTTGTTCTGGACTGGGTGACTTTACCTTGTTTTCCCTTCATGCACATTCCTCTTTGGAGCATTAAAGGCTTCTCCCTGGCCCAGCTATCACCTGGTGATGTTGATGGCGAGGAGATGTCACTTGGATTTCCAGTTTTTCAGCTGTGTTTCGATAAACAGCACATCAGCCTGCTGCTGGCTCAGCTGCAGGAAAGAGATTACAGTTGGACTGAAATGCCGGTCTGTGCAGCCACACATGCCAGGCAGCCTGACAAACAAAGTCAATTATTAAACCCAGAAGAGTCCACGTAGACAAGGCCTGATGTCACAGGGTGCAGCAATAGCATTATAAATGCTGAGCAGTAATGCTGATTTCTACCCTGCTTAAGAAGTTTAAGGCAGATTAAGGAGAAAAATATTCTGGGAGACATTTCTTGTTGGGATCTCTGACAACAGGATCCATACAGCTGTTATCACTGCAATAGTCCTGCATCTTTCTTGCTTACCAAAGCAGCATCCTGACTAAACTTATCTGGGAGAAGAAGGAGGAGTTCATTTCTCACCATGTTTGCAACTTATTACGTTTTTAAAGAAGGAAGGTCTATGGGACAATACTCATGTTACTGCAAGGAGCACGTTGAGATATGGACTTCTGGGATCCTCCCTGTATAGATATTTTAGTATTTTACTATCTTATCCTTTATTTCAGACAAACATATATTCTTAATTGTTTAACGAGCTTTTGTTAACATAGCCCTGTGTAAATTTCAGCTAGTCAGGAAAATCTCACATAGTGGAAAAGATAGAGAAAAATAATAATAATTAGAAAGTGACCAAGTGAGACTCCAAAACAATGCAGTGAAATAGTGTTTTTATTTACAAACGTTATATCATGATGGTCAATGGTGCTACATGAAGCCAGGTGAGGGCAGATTTCTACCCTGGGTTTGATTCTAAGCTGAGAACATGGTTTCTGATGCCCTTGTCTTAGACTGGTGAGAGAACATTCACATAGTGAAGTGAAAGATACTTGTAGTAGGGATACAGGACTCCAACAAATATTCTACTTCATCTGCACATTCTGCATCATACTCAACAACAATTTTTGTCCCAGTGGAACAAATACCATGTGAGGGCTACCAGTTAGCTATCACCTGGGGAGCAAGGGAATCTAAGAGGAAACTGAGTGAAAAAAAAGCTACTAATGACATTACAGCTGACAGTGGTTATAATCCAAGCTGCATGCTGGCATCTGAACTGTCATACAGCTTAGATGTTGAGCGGTATCAAATATGCAAGGATCTGCTGTAGCTGCTGCAAACAGGCCTTGAGAGAAGGTACTGCTTTTTGTCAACTCAGTCTTTTTTGATCTTATGACATAGATCAAGTGAAACTATCCAAACTATATTTTCCTGTCAAATATTTCACATGGTTTGGAGCCTTTAATCCCAGTTTAGAGGCTAGGCAGTCTTGGCTTTCCTTACCAGTTCGGTTACCTTACTCTCTCAGCAGACAAATCTTCACCAATTCAACCCATCAATTAAACACATGCATCCCTACTTACAAGCAATCACCCAAACTGGCAACAGCAGCTGCTTCTGCTGTAAGAATAAAATGTTTCTGACAGAATAAATTAAGGAAAGCTCCAGCTCTGTTATATCTTGTGTCTGGATGAGTAGGTGTCTTAGAGGAGAGGCCAGGGCATTGCCCAGCCACACACAGGAGTACAATTGGAAGTGCAAGTGAAGGTTGTGTCTGCCCAGAAACATTCCTCCAGAGTGTGTAGCACATGGAGTGCTGGGTCCAGTCCTGGGTTCCCAAGTGCAAGAAGGACATGGACATACCAGAATAAGTCCAGCAAGAGACCACAAAGGTGGTGAAGGGACTGTAGCATGCCTCATAAAAGATGAAGCTTGGACTGTTTAGAGTGGAGGAAAGAAGGCTCATGTGTATAAATACCTGATGAGGAAGTAAAGAAGATGCAGCCAAACTCTTCTCCGTGGTATCCTGCAACAAGGCCAAGAGGTAATGAGCACAAATTAAAATACAGGAAATTCCATTTAAACTTAGGAAAAAAGCTCTTTATTGTGAGGGTGGTCAAGTACAGGATTAGGATGCCCAGAGAGGTTATGGAGTTCCCATCCTTGGGGTTATTCAAGTTCCGACTGCACACAGTCATGAGCAACCTTCTCTAGCTTGCCCATCTCTGAGCAGAGGGTTGAACTGGATGATCCCCAGAGGTGCCTGCCAGCCTCAACCTTTCTTTGATTCTGTGAAATAGGGCACAGTAAATATGCTCAAGTAATCCTACCTGTGGACCTGGTTGCTCCAGCTTACAAATATTTCTCCCTTAACTACCTGGAGCTAAATGAGACAGCCTGGAGTGGGTCCCTCTTCCAGACAAGTCCTACATCCAAGACATCTGATACCCCAGAGCTGATCTGCTCTCAGTTCTGCCCAGTGGCAGCAGCACATGAACAGTGAGTTTTTCCTCTGCAAAAGTTTCAAAGGGGTAAGTGGGCTTCAATGAAAAGAAGATCACAGTCATAGCCCTGGCACCAGCCTCTGTACACACCACTCAGCTGCTCTGCATCCCCAGGAAGGCTGCAGACTGCCTGCAGTCTGCCCTCTTGAGGTAGGCAATGGGCTCCTTCATCGTGTGGTGGCTGCGGGTTAGTCACCCCTGCCAGGGCAAAGGGACAGCAAAGTATGGCTCTCCAGCTCTCCCACACCATTCTTTCTCACGGGGCACTCATGTCTAACTAACCATCCTCCCAGAGAAATCCCCCTAAGGACAAGCAATTTATTGGAGATACCTGGGTACACCTTTCCCAGAAAAGCTGCTGGGCATCATGTCCTTCAGTAGGAGTGGAAGGCTAAATGACTCTAAGAACTTGCTCTCACTGCAGGATTACAAGCATGGAGAAAAAGAAAGGAGGAGAGACACAGTTCAATTTTGCTTTTATTAGATCCTCACCTTTTTTTTGCCAGGTTTTTAAAGGCAAGAGCCTTGGAGCGAAAGAGGGAATGAGTCACTGCAATAGCTTCTCATTAAACTAATGACAAGACATATAAACAGAGGGAGCTCACTTGGCTAATGTTCCTACCATCCGCAACGCTAAGCCATACGAAATTAAACCAGAAAAAAGTCATGTAGCATGCCTTGCACTGGGTGTTCAATTAACCTTAAATTGGAAATGTTAACATTTGATTTGAAAAGAACAGTTAGGCATTTGCACCAGGTGCCCTGTAGCTGTATAGGGTAAAAAAGAAGTAAAATCAAATATCAAGCTCTGTTGTTTGCACTTTTGAGTGAATATGAATTTGGAGGTAGCACCTTTGTTGAATCACATTTCCAAAAGTGGAGAGTTCCTTGCTGTTCTCATTGCTCTCTTTTTAATACCAAGTTAATTACCCAGACACCTCCTTGGGTCATGGTAGGTACTGAACATTTCTGAAAAACACCCTTTCAGTAAAACCATTATTTGCCAGTCTAACTCCATAAAAATTAACCTGCCAGAAAAAATAAATTCTGAAGGACCCCATGCTAAAACCTCTCTTCAGAGAATACTCTATTTTCAGTAGAGAAGTAGATATGAATGATCCTCATCCAATTCAAAGAGATTAAAAAGGCAATAAGATGTTAATCTGCAGAAAACATCTTATAGCAAAACTGTTCTAAGTCAACAGCATCAGCCACAGATTGTGGGAAGAATAAGATCTTTTGGTACTGAGAAGATAACACAAAAATTGTTTTTAAAATTGCAAACACTCAGCAATGTTCAAAACAGACCCGTTTTCAGCAGTGTTTCCCAACTGCTATTTATTAACTCTCTACATTAAAATTTTTAATTGAAATGAATGAAAATGTAATCATGATTTTGACACATTTTGATAACATTTTATTTTAAATGGGGTTTGGCAGTTCCTGATAGGCTTGACAAAAATGTGGCCATAGCAGTACTAATAACAACTAGTTTTTAAACAAAGAATTGAAGATGAAGTTTTTCCAGCAACAACTCTATGTTGTTTTTCCAGCAACAACATACCTTTTTGTCTCATAAGTATCTTAAAAATAACTGAAGCTTTTCAGCTCCATGGCTAATGTAAAGGAAATGAGGAAATACGTTCATTTTATTTCACCTCCTTTGTGTAAAGTCCAAGATTTAACAGAGAAAGAAGACTAATTTGGAATTTCAACTGTTTATAATAGGCAATTGGGAGAACTCCTCTATACAATGATCCTTAACAACAGAAAACAAAAAGAGCAGAATGTTAAAAACATTAAAAACTGTATAGAAATGTAAAGCTGACACAAAAGCAGCCCAACAAATTAAATTACCCAAATATTGTATGTGATCAGTCCATGAAATTTATCTATTAAAAATTGTACAACATTTCTATATGATAAAATGTGAGCACTGAGCAATCATTTATTCCTGGCATTGCTCAACATGCTGTAGAAATACAAGTAGAAGAATGACTTTCACACTGAGTTACCCTCACTAATAAACAAGGCCATTATCATGGCAATGCAAAAACTAATTACAAATAGTTGAAGTTAGGTGGGGGGCTGGGTAGGGGACTGGCGATAGACTGTAATGGAGATATTTTTGAGCCTGGACGTATGAGTAATCTTTTTCTACTGGTTTTGAGACAGAGTTGTTTCAAAAGTGGTAGCTAAAAATAAAAGGACAACATTATTATTAAACACTATCACAGATAGTGATCTTTATTAAGATGCAAATAAACTCTTCATGTCACAGATGATGACTCCTGCTACTTTCAGTTCTTTGCCAAACTTGAATGTTTTGGGCCAACAGTTTTCGCAAGAAGCAAGTGCTTTAGTTTGAACATGTTTGTTTAAGCTCTGTCTAATGCCGTTCATCCTTTTCTGCAATAGGGATTAAGGAAAAATATGTTTTCTTTTGCTCATCACAAGTCTTATAATTCTTTTAAATGAAGAAGTTCTAGCACCTCCACACAACACAGCCAAGATGACATTCATCTGTGTAGTCTTGGTCTTAAAGCCATTCTTTGTGCAGTCCCTGTGCAATGTTATTGCCATCTCAGCTTCAGTTTCAGCTAAGGCTGGTGTGTTCAATGCCTTCTTTGTCTCAGTCTTCACTATGTATGTCTCCCAGACCTCTGTGTTTAGTGAAAGAGCTAAAGGAGGAGAAGGAACAGGAGTGAAGATGAGTCAGCGACTATTTGAGAGAACATGAGCAATAGAAATCCCTGTGGCTGATAAACTGCATCGAAGTATGATGAGAGAGCTATCTAATGTCCTTACAAGGCTTTTCTCTATCGTATTTGAAAGATTGTGCAAACTGGGGGAGGTCTCAAACACCTGAAGAGTGGCACCCATCTTCCAAAAATGGCCAAAAGGAAATACAAGCTGACCGGCCTCATTGCAGTCCATGGGAAAATCATGGAGCAAATCCTCTTGGAGCACATTTCTGGTCACAAGAACGAGGAAAATGTGGTAAGGAATATAGTCAGTATAGATTTACCATCCATAAAGCATGCATAATCATTCTTGACCCACCTGATAGCTTTCTGTGGTAAAATGACTGGATTTGTGGATTAGAAGAGAGAAGAACTGATATAATTTACCTTCATTTTAGCAAGGCTTTTGACAGTCTTCCACAATAGTTTTGTATCCAGTTAGGGCATATGTTTTGGATGAGTGGGCAGCTAGATTGGTATAAAAATGGTTGGATGATCAGGATCAGAGGGCCCCAGTTAATGGGTTGTACTCCACCTGGATGCGTGTGACAAGTGAGGTACTGCAGGGGTCTTCTCCTCTTGGTATCTGTCCTATCTAACAACTTTATCAGTGACCAGGCATGTACAAGACAACCAGGAGATTGAGCCCAGTCAGCATGGGTTTATGAAAGGCAGGTCCATCTTGACTAACCTGACCTCCTTCTATGACAAGGTGACCCACTTAGTGGACAAGGGAAAGGTTGTGCATCTTGTCTGTGTAGACTTTGGTCAAGCCTTTGACACTGTCTCCCACAGCATTCTCCTGGAGAAACAGGCTGCTCATGGCTTGGACAGGTGTACTCTTCACTCAGAAAAAAATGGGCTGGATGGCAGCGCTCAAAGTGTGGTGGTGAATGGAGTTAAATCCACTTGGTGGCTGGTCATGAGTGGTGACTCATGAACAGGACTCTGTTTTGGGGCCAGTTCTGTTTAGTATCTTTATCAACCACCTGGATGAGGGGATCAAGTGCACCCTCAGTTTCCAGGTGACACAGAGTTAGGAGGGAGCGTTGATCTGCTTGAGGGTAGGAAGGCTTTACAAAGGGACCTGGACAGGCTGGATCAGTGGGCCAAGGCCAATTGTATGAAGTTCAACAAGGCCAAGTGACAGGTCCTGCACTTGGGTCACAACAACCCCATGCAA
>VZTL01072659.1:11068-23749 GCA_013400535.1 Scopus umbretta | reverse complement strand
CTGGCAGAGCATGGGAAGCTGAAAAGTCCTTGCCGAGTGTAAGCACTGCTTAGCAACAACTAAAACATCAGTGTGTTATCATCATTGTTTTCATACTAAGTCCAAAACACAGCACTATAGCAGATACTAGGAAGAAAATGAACTCTGAATTAAGCTGAAACCTAGACAAAGAGGATCCAATGGAAGACAGTCACTGCAACCAGAGGAAGACAAGGTTTTCCAAAGAATAATATGATCAGTGATGTCAAAGCAGACAACATGTCAGGAAGGATATTCTTGTAGCACAGATGCTGAGCCTCTTTGTGAGGAGTCACTGAAGGATTAGATATGATTGAAAGCTTAAAGAAACAGTATAAAAGATGAAAACAACCTTCACAACAAGATGCAGTCAAAATGGAGGACTGAAGTTCTTGCCAAGGGGAAGGGCAAAGGGCAGTAGTTGGAAGAGGTAAATGAAGTTGAAAAGAATGTTTTAAGATGGATGAGATGGAAAGTTTTCTGCATAGTGAGGAAAGAGGTCCAGGGAAGAATGAGAGGAAAGGGGAAGTGTAAATGAACGTGTAAGAAAAGTTCTGGGGAGACCAGCAAGGGCTTGCCAGGAGAAGTGAATGTTTGCATTGTCTTAGGTACTCTATTCTGTCTCAGTAACTTATTATTCATGGGCTTGTGAGCTGATTACCTGACTGTTATGCAGTTTTCCCCCCGCAGAGCAGAAAGAATCATAAAAGTTTAAAATAAAGTAAATTGAGAGTTTTGCTAACTCTTCATTCTGATTCAAGGAGAAGGAGAAGTGATGGAAGAAGATTGTAGAGGATGGTAGAATGAGCAGATGTGTTTGCTTATTGCAATTTAAAGGCCACCCATGATGCTCGATTGCCAGAAGATTAGATCCTATACTGGAGGAACTGAAATGTTAAAATGACACTTTTAACAGCACATGGTGGAAATGACAATGTCTTCTCTGAGCAGCGTACTATCACTCTGATGTTGGCTTTATAAAAATAAAATATTTGGAGACAGGAATTCTGATGGCATGGATCAATGACTATGGCTGCCAAATTAGATAAGGACATAGCTCTCTTGCTCTTGAAGACTCAGTGTTGCTCTAATAAAGTCAGTGGGTGATTTACCACTGATTTAAAAAAAAAAAAATTCTCCCCCATGATCTAAGGTAATGTCTGCATTTTACCAGATGAGCTGGTAGGTAGAGAAATCCAAACAACAGTACTGATCAATCTCTTTCAAGCTGGGATGAGCTTCCACTCCATGCTGACCTCTGTATCACCAGCTCTGGGTCCTTGACTAAATGGGAGGCTGCCAAAGTAGTCCCTCACATCTTTTTAACTGGTCTGTAGCCAGAAAATCTCTAGTGTGCTACAACAACCATCATATATAAGAAAATTAGAAATACCAGATCTAATTTTAAAAAGGCTCTGGAGGTGTTTTCTTGCCTTACTGTTACTGATTGTGAAGTACTATCCATCAACCCAGCTCTGGAAAAGACACACAGTAAGTCACAGAATCATAGGATCATGCCATAATTCAGGTTTGAAGGGACCTCTGGAGGTCTTCCAGTCATCACCTAGAATAAGCCAGGGTGCTGAAACCAACGTGACTTCTCCCATCAGTGTCAAAAAGAGCAGATCATTTCAGCACAGGATTCTTCTCAAAGTTTAGACACCTAATTGGTGCTTTTGGAGTGTGAGTTATTTCACCTCAGACAGGCCCATTTCTCTAGGTAGCTCTCTGGTAGTGCCTGTTCCTGTCATTTGTTCATAAGAGGAGCATATGTAGACACCCATCTTATAGATGCTTATGTTGGAGCTGAAGAATTAAACCCATGGGCGGGATTCCTTTTTTCCACCCATATATATCTATGGCAGAGATCTTTATTTCTGAATTAATTACATTAGATTTTCTTTGTGTTCACTGGGGAGAAATAAGGACACAATTAATTTGACTTATTTTGGTCCAATCTCATTTGAATAAGATAAACTGTGTCCTAGAGGTGCCTATTAAGGGAGCTTATAGTGACAAGCTCAGATGTAAATGCCCCTATTCTGGATATCTTGAAGTGCCACCTTTTAAATGTGTAAATAAATCTACCCTGTAGCCAGATTTCAGAGATTCATTAGGTCATTGGCAAGATCTACTTTACTCCCACAGCCTGAGTGGTCTAAAGAGCATAGTGATCACATATATGTCCCTCACCATGGGTTGGTGTTGGGTGTAGCTAACTTCTCAGGCTTCCCTCCATGTCTCTCTACAGCAGGTCTGGCTCAGAAGAGGAGAGATGGGTGGGCAAAGGGCACAGTGCCTGCAGCCAGAGACAGCTGCTGCAGGAAGGTAAATGGTGATCACATCCCTGATCACGAAGGGTTTGATTAACATTTGCATGATGCTCACTGTTCGCTCCCGCAGCCCTGCCAGTAGTTCTTACTAGCCAAATGTGAAGTACTGTTCCCCCACGGGTGGCATTTATTGTGCCTGGGACAGTGGAGTAATGGAAGGTCTCTGGCTTGGGAGAGAGGAGAAAGGAAACAGGCGTTTCCTAACGCAGATCTGCCAGCCGTAACAGACCCACTCCAGGAGACCCTTGATCTGTCCCCAGTTCTTTCCCTTCCCACCGATCATGCTGGAGATGCCACCTTTTCAGCCACCCTGGTTCCATTGTTTGTGTAGCTGCTGAGGGGCAGAAACCTCCAGCATGGCAGCAGCAGTGATCATCCTTTGCTGTTTTTTCTTAAATCAATTACTATTTGTGCCCACAAAACAAAATTAACAACTCCAGCTGCCAGTGGACGCAATCTGAAGAAAGCGATGAACACATCAAACTTTTAAGACCTAAGCTTGAAACAGAGAATTGAAGCCAGACTGAAGAGATGTCTGCCTCACAGGGGACATGGCTATTGGCCTGGTCTCCCTTCGGTATTTTTGCTCCGTGTTTAATTGTAGGCCTTCTCACAGTCAGAAAACAAGAGTGGCCTTGTATGAAAGGAATTTTCTGGAGCATAGGAAAGCAGTTTGGGAAAAGCAGAGGTTTTAGAGAGATGAATGGTAGCATTTGTCATGGAACTGTCCGGGGAATGGCTCATTAATTGAAGTAAATTGAAGTAAAGTGCACACCTTTAATGGTATATCTGTATAGTTAAATTATAGTAAGTGACTCCTACTTAATTATAATTTTTGCTGCTGGATATAGTGGAAATGTGTTTAAAAGGGAGTTATTAACTTTGAGAGAAAAGGAAAAAAAAAAACCACCATTGAGCTATTTCCAATTCTGAAATTCCAAATGCAGTTAGTGTTGCTATTACCATTTTTTATTTTCCATTTTTCTCATTATTTTAAAAATAATTGTCCAAATGTTAACAAAGTAAGCTGCAGTTTGTTTAGCCTCCTCTTCCCAAACCTGTTGCTGACTCCTAACCCCATTCCTCTAACCTTCTCTCTTTCTCTCTTAAATTATTTAACATCTAAACAGCAAAATATGCAGACTTCACTGTGAATCTTTTCCAGGCCACCGTGGGGGTTCATGTGCACAAGGGGTTTATGTGCACTGCAGGCTGTCATGCTGTATCAGGATACCCTTGCTGGCCTGGATTAGTTAGCTCAGGTACCAGAGATGGTGTGACCGCACAGCGGAGGACAAACAGTTCTCACTGGTTACATAACATCCACATTGTTGCAGTCTGCCATTAATAATTGTAATTAATGATACTAACTTTTGTCTATCCTTCAAAGAGTTTTGGGAGTGAGGGAGAGAAAGGTGGCAGGAAGGGTCCATAGATACAGCTAGGAAAACTTTCAGAAACTGCCTGGGAGGAGAGGCTCGGTGGATTTTGCATCTGGCTTCCCTGAGCCTTTGTTTTTACTACATTAGAAGGAAACTCTGAGAGAAAGGGGCTTTTCCAGTTCAATGGCTGCTTTGGAGAAGACAAACATGACTTTTGGCTCTCATTTTGGTTCCCAAAGAATGTAAAAGAGAGAAAGAAGAGCCTAAGGGTTACCATGGGAAAAGAAGAGATGACAGATGACTCCCTGTCACCCGGGCATGTATGAGACTGAAGGAAAAAATCTGAAAACAACCTGCATAAGTTACCCCTATACACTTGTCCCTCAGCAACAACATTCCATTTCAGTAGATTTTTTTGGTTTTAGCTTTCAATACTCATGAAATTAAGGATCCAAGTACACCTTTTTTAAGTAATCTCACCTGAAAGTGGTTATTGGTGGAAAAGCAGTTGGTGGGGCTTCTGGGGACACAGAAGTGACCTAAGAGGAAAAGGTCTGTGCTAGAAAAATGAATGGCACAATGAACAGGATTAAGAGTACTGCCCAGGCAGGTATATATAAGCCTTCCTGCTCTCCTTTATTTACAAGGAGCATTTCCACTCTCCCTGGTGGAAGAATATTTGCAGACATATCACGAAAATGTTCTTGTAGGCTGCTTTCACTGCTTTCATTAGTGAAGTTGTAAGTAAACAAGACTTTAGCACAACGGTGGTACATTCCCCCTGAGCACAGAGTGCTTGGCTAAAGCTACGGTGTAGACCAAGAACTTTCAACATACCCCTTTCTCTGTAATGACTATACCGTAATGTGCATTCATTGCAAATCTAACCTCTCTTTCCTACATCAGTATTGAGTCACTGGACTATGTAAGCCACAAGGCTCCTGAGTTTGAATACTTGAATTTAAAAAAGAGTTTAATTAGCTTATCTTTGTTGTTTGTTATCTTTGTATCCTGAAGGAAAATTGCCAGGTAAACAGCTTCTCATCAGAGGTTTTTTTAGGGGTGTATAATATCTGCTTCACTTAACTATTTGTGATTTAGTATAATGAATTCAGCTAAAGAAGAGAGGCTTCATTTTGTAGCCCTGCACCAGATGGTACACAAGGTATAGGTAAGTGACACCATAAGAACAAGGTAATTGCCCATTTATTAAACTCTACCCATATTTTGGGGGGTCTTCAAGAAAGGCAGAACCTTACTCATTCAGATTATCAGTGATTTAGGTTATTTATACACATTTACATTTAAAAATTACAGAGATTGCAACACTGACTTCTAAATACAGAAAGAAAAAATTTTAAGGAGAGGCAATGCCTTATATCACACCAGCCAAGCAGACTGGAAACGACAGTCTCTCAGGTGTACAGGCTTTTATTCAAGCAAGCTGTGCAAAACTTATATGCTCAAAAGCCTTTCTGTTTTTTTGCAGCTGTTACTGATCGGTCTGAGCTATTATCACACCTTACCAATCAAGGAATAAAAGAAGAACCAGCATCGTTTCTGGAAGGCATGCAGGTGTACAGATACTTAGGGTCATTTCCTTCAGGAACAAAGCTGATACTTTGTCCAGGGAACTGATAAAACATAACCTTCAAATAGTTCAATGTAAAAACTTTCTTACCAAGGTAGGAAGTATAATATGAACACCAGAGAGAGATCTTGAGATTACCAGAAATAGTCTTGAGGAGGTAGAGCTCCTCTTTGCCTCCACCTTGCCCTTGCAAGCTTTCAGGATTGATGGATAACCAACATCCTACAAGAGCCAAAAGCATGCGGTACCTTACCGCATCTGCAAGACAAGCCAAGTTTGTTTTTTCTCATCCAAGCTGGAAACACAGGAATTCCTCCTGTGAGAATGAGAAGCCTGCAGAGGGGATGGCAGCAAAAGTTAATGGGAAATAGGTAAGTTCAGGAGAGGCTGAAGTTCAGGAGAGCCACAGTAGATTCACTATAAGTCGCTTCTAATGAAAAGAAGAGTACGAATAACTGGATGTTTGGAAAGCTGCAGTCAAAACAAGCTGTAAGACTTGCTTTTCTTTCAACTTGATAATTTTTGTGAACTGGTAGTCAATGGTGCTCAAAGCAATCGAGGTCTGTGGCTGGGTGTTATCTGTCTTTGAAACTCAGCAGGTAAAATCCTGGTACTACAAATTTGATACAAGTGTGTTTTCTGTGACTGATGAACATGTAAATAAAACAATTATAAGGCCATAAAAATAATTAAGTACAAACTTTGAAATTGTTCCTTCATACTTTTCTAACCTTTGAAGAAAGCAGCAACTTTCAAAGAGTACTGGAAGAAAAAGACCTAGAAAATGAACTCCTACAGTATGTTAATCTCTCTTTACTCCCCAGCAGGTACAGTAATTTAAATCCAGGTCTAGTCATTGTGATCACTGAAACTGTGGGTGGGAAAAGGGACTCCTACGAACTGATAGAAATGTCTTTCTTATACTTGCAGTTATGGCTTATTAGGTTTGTTCAACAAATAAGTCACTGCACATTGGTCTTTTGCAATGTTGGTGTTTATTCAAAGCTGTATGAGTTACTGCTCCAGCTACAGAGCCCCAGCCCCTTGGCCTTGCAGAGCTGCTTTCCTAAACATTCACCTCTGCTCTCTGGGCTTACACACGTTCTACTTTGTGTTAATACTGGGGAAGTACCATTTGCTTCATGCTACACCTGGATGGTCTCCAAGCACCTGCCTTCGCTCCCTGCTGCTTCTTGTCTATATCCAGAGATACCTACATCCCATCTTCCCAAGGTCTGTCACTATGAAGTTCCCGAACTTAAAGCTTTCTAGCAGCTCCTGACACTCTCCCTCATCACTGTCACTGTCACTGTCTTGCCCCAGGGTGTGTGTGGTTCCTATTCACGTGCCATATTTCAGATTTGGAGCCTGAGCAAAATAAAAAGCAGACCCTTCATCTCCCCTGCAGAGGAATGGCAGATAGGTAAAGAAAGGAAGAAGCTAAGGGAAGCGAGATAAGGCTTGCACAACTAGAGCAAAACACGTAGTCCTGTGAGCAGCAGAACAAATTAAAGCTGAGCTTATTGAGGATTTACATTTTGAGGAAAGTATTCCTGTGTGGATGCTCTGGTTTCTAATCAGAGCTGAACTCACCCAGCTGTCTTTTTCTTTCTGAAAACCTTAAAAGTATCCCTTCATCTAGCTGCCTATTTTCATGAGATATGGGGAAATTTAATATCCTTAGGAACTCCATTCCTCTTTCCCATGTGGCTGAAATCAGCCAATTCCTTCAAAACATATTACCCAGGAAAAGGCAGACATATGCTGAGAATACTACTATGTATGACACACTTTCCAAGGAAATGGGGCTAAAAATGAATTGGTCTTTGCTGCATTTGGATATTTTCATATGGGAAATCTGGCCCATGATGTTTCAAAGTTCTCCTCTTGCCCAAAGACAAGGGTGTGCAAGGGCTGTGAAAGTTTTTCAAAAGCTTGATACAACAGCTTTGGACCGTGTGTGTGCCTGTGTCCCCCACAAGAAGCAGTGCTCGTGGAGGGACTACACCATCTCTCTAAGCCCCTTATCCACCTTGCAGATCTGTGTCACTGCTCACACCTACTTTCTCTGTATTGTCCATGGAGAACACACTCTTGCTCTTATCCTCCACAGCAAGTGTGAAACCTGAACACTGACCTTCCACACACTTGACATGAAATTAGTATGACTCATCTGGTCTTTAGAGTGCCCTGCACAGTTTTATGCTCCCATGTAGCTTATGAATGGCCCATATCTTTCCTGATTCAGTTCAGAACTGGGGTAGTGATGTAGAAATGGAAGAACTGGCATATGCTTACTTTTGAGCATTGGTAGTTATTCTTCCTGTGTGAAAGATTTCTGATAGTAAAAAGCCCCACAACATGCCAAGAGGCCTGGCTGGAGCATACTTAGTTTCATAAATATCTGGGATCAAAAATATTATTTTGGAGAAATTCTTCTAAGAACTGGCTGAGAATTTATTCCAAGAATAAATACTTCCAAGAGTTTATTCCAGGAATAAACTTCTCAATCATATCCAGTAACAAGAAGCTAACTCCTCCCCTTAGAAACCGTCATTACTATATAGGGCAGAGAAAACCAGTAATAGTCTCGTGTTTGCCCTAAAATCCTATCTGGGTTTAAACAACAGTATTTTCGTTCTTGTATTCTAAGAAGTTGCATCTTTTGGGACTTCTGCTTTGTCTTTGAACACACAAATAGGAGACTCCACAAAAGTTCAATGAATGTTTGGAGTAAAGTTCAAAGCTGTTTTATTATGTTTCAGTAAGGATGCCATTCCCTGCTAGTAACGTGCTTCATACTGTGTGTGCAGTAGTGTGTATAATCTAGACTATGATCTTGCTAATATTAATAATAATTAGGTCAGTATGTGGTAAGAAGAGTTGGTGAGAGACAGTGAGTATGACTCAATGAGTTGTAATTAGTCCAGTGGGAAATATAATCTCAGAAGGTTACTGGCAAGAGACAAAATTAATGGGAGAGGGACAATATGTGGGCAGGGAGTGGTGGTGGGAAGGTAGTGACAACGATCTTTGAGCATGTTTCCCTTCATTCTTCATCTGGGAAATACCCCATTTCCACATCCCATTTGCGCCTTTCCAGTTTGATAGCAACAAGTACAGAGTAATTGTGTTTTTGTTTTGGCATGTCAATAATAAGTATTTCTAAGCATTTCACTGTACAAAGCTGGCATTATATAAAATGATTGCTAACATCAGTCAAGCACATTCACATTCATTCTCATGTCACAGGAAATCACAGTGGATGTGTCTGCAATGCAGGCAACTGCTGTGGAGCGTGGAGGTACTTGAGCTCATGTCACATGATCCAGTTCAGATAGCAGTCCAGCACCACTGCAAAGAGCTCAGTTCAAACAAGAAGTCATTAAGGACCCAGCTTCCCTCTCTGAAGTGTGCTAAGTTCAAAACAGTGGAAACAGGACCCAAGTGGTAGTATAAAGCCACTGTGGTCTGTCTGCAAGGCATTGCAGCAGAATCAATATGGGTTGGCAGATATAAACCATAGGGCTTCAAACATTGGTCAACCAACCTGAGCTGGAAAGGACAAAACTCCCAAGGTGAAGGCAGGGGAATTTCAGGGTTGGCTTTACCTTGTTTAACTTCAAGCAATTAACAGCGCAGTGTTTAGGCTCAGGTAATCATCTGTGGCATGAGTCATTTACCTGCATATAGACATAAATGCTATGTTAGACAATCTAAGGTATCCTGCCTGACCTCCTGCAGCAACTTCTAAGGATTGTCAATCATCTGTAGCATCAGACTTCCCAGCTCTGTGCAGACATGGTGCATCCCATCCCCACAGTCCCTCCAGTCAAAGAAGGCAGAAAGATGTCTCTGATGTGGGTGTAATCCCTTGGTAGAATGGGTGTCTGTGGCATGAGTCAGGTGTATGAACACAGACATCCAGTACTACCTGAGATGCCTCAGAGTAAGCCTACATCCTCACAGGGCTGGCAGATACCACATAAGACCTGTGTCCTACTGGAGTGTCAGCTAGATGCTCAGAGGTGCTCTAGGAAATCTCAAATTGCACCAGACCCTTGTGTCTAAAGAACTGAATTTTGCCCAGAGAGGAATGGGATGAGTTGCTGCCAGCAGGTGTCTATTCTCTCAACAGCTGGAGAGGGAGACTAAATGACTGGTTTAGACGGGTTTTGGATGTCTGAAGCTGAGTGAGATTAATTCCTATGCATATGGTAATGCACAGTTTGAGGGCAGTAGTGTGAATGCTAGAAACTGCACACAGCATGTGTGTAATGATGGCAAACCACATCCTCAGTTTTACAGCTTTACAACTGCCTTTAACCTTTGAATTCCTTCATTTAGCACAACCTACTGGCCAAAGAAGGCACCTGCTGTGGTTTAACCCCAGCTGGCAGCTAAGCACCACACAGCTGCTCGCTCATCCCAGTGGCATGGGGGAGGGAATTGGAAGGTCAAAAGTAAGAAAACAGTTTAATAATTGAAATATAACAATAACAATAATTTAAAAATTGCACTGAATGGGAAAACAACAACAAAAGAAAAGAGGTACAAATCCCAGGTAAAACAAGTAATGCAACCACTCACCGCTGCCCCTTGGCCAACTCCCCCTGGCCAACTCCTGAGATCCCACCACTCACCGACACAAAACTCCTTTTTTCTTCCTCTGATGATTCACTTTGGAGAGACTTGAGGGTGGAAGAACCAGTATCTGGCCTGATGGAAGAAAATGCCAGCAACTCAGATTTCCCATGTCACCAGCAGAGTAAAGGAAACAAAGGAGAGGCAAGGAGGCTTGGCAAAAATAAAATGCATGTTTCCCTCTGAACCTGGATTGGACTGGTAGGCATGGTAGATGTCAAGAAAACACTGGGTGCTAAAGGTGCTAAAGGCTTCACTTGTTCAAGTGAAGCAGGAAGCTCTCATCCTGAGTGTTTGGTGTCATCTCCATTCCTTGGAGGCTGTCTGCCAAAGTCAACTCCAGTGCTTGAAATAAATTTTTATCACAGCAATGACACTCTGCCTGGTGTCAAGTCATTCTGCAGTTTCAAGTAGATTGCATTAATCCCTAGCCTAGGTAGCTTTTTTGTATTTCAGTGTGCCGCTCACCACTTTAGCACTTCTCATTCAGAAACAGGGGTGAGACTCCTTCACTTGTCTCTACATGCCTACATCACATAAAGACTCCTTTGGGATAAAGATCCTGCTGAAAGCCACTATATTTCATTATTTCACTATATAGCAATCATGCCTACTTATCCACATTGTTCTGATGTATGTCATGAGGCTGCATGGTATGTCCCTGTGATGGTACCTGTCAGCTGTCATATGGTATATGTCATCTGCTTAGAGAGCTGGACACTGAGCTGTACAAAAGCAAATAAAAGGACAAGAAAAAGACAGTGATCTTTGGGGAAAAGACTGAGCTTGAACAAATTTTCCCTCCTATACATATATATGATAAAGGAATACAAAAAATCATTTTAGTCTTTTCACCAAAAGTGCAGGTTATTCTTTCATGCCTTAAAGTATTTCATGTGTGCTTGTATCTACCTCTATAAAGCATCCTGAAGTTTCCTGTGAGCAGTTTATTTACTCTTCCTATTTGTTTACCTTTTCTAAGCAGATCCTGCTAAAGGACTACTTCAGTTTGGCCTTCAGCAGTACAACTAGAGCAGTGGCACCAAAAAACATATCAGAGAGAGGCTACCTGCTGTTGCTGGTTGAAAGAGAGTAAGAGTGAACCATAAAAAGCAGATTTCTTATGGCTTTGGTTACAAAATGGCCCTTGGGAGGGGCTCAAGAGGTATCAGGCATATACAGAAATGACAAGTCACAACATCCAGGCCACTTTCCATGACAGCCTACAATAGCAGACTGCATTAGTATCAGCAACAAAGCAGCACTGATGCAGTACAGAATCCACACAGAGTATTGCATGTTGCTTGTCCAAAGTGCTTCTGACTCATATGAACTTGAGCAGAAGGAACTTGAGGTTTTTGCATGAATATGAAGATTTTTTTTTTAGGAAACAAGATTGGGTTGGAAACATTTTCCCCCTTCTGTCAGAAACTGACATTAAAAAATAAGTCAAAATAAAGAAGAGAAGCCCTGACAAAAAAAATTGAGAATTCATGGCATTAATTTTCAGATAAAATTGACTTTCTAATTATTACTTATATCATTACTGCAATTAGTTGAACTTCTGACAAAAATAAGTCTTCTGGATTTTTTTTTCCTTTTTTATGTCAGAAGTATCTGACATTTGGACTATGTAAAACTTTCTTTCAAAGGGGAAACTAATAGATAGCAACCTTTTTTCCTGAACGCTGCTTTTGCCAAATCAAAATTTTCTGACAAAAATTGGTCATTGAAAATTTTTCCAACTAGCTTTTTGAGGAACTTTCAAAGGAACAGCAACTCTATACAGAAAATAGGCCCCAGTTTAACCGGATCATACATGACATCTGGCACTGAAAACTGTCCAAGTGTAGTTCACCTTAGGGGAAAGTGGCCAGATGCAGAGACACATTTGACTGTATAATGACATGTTATGCAAACCAGTATTACAAACTTAGATCTGTATCTGTTAATGGGTAAGACAAAAATTAAGCTGAACTGAAGGATAAGGAAATATTTAAGATTACAGACTTAATTAAATGGAAGATAATGGGTTTTCCTCCTGAGGAGCTGACTAAAAGCAGGGATCTGCTCAGAAAAATGCAAACACATCAATGTACAGGATTTAGGATAAATATTAGATGAATCAAGAAATAGGCATTACTAGTCTAATTGCAAAGTGAATCAGTATGGATGCATCCTGATAGACCTTGACTACACTATGATATTTGCCTAAACCTTTGTGGACTAGTGTGGTGGGTTGACCATGGCTGGATGCCAGGTGCCCACCAAGCCACTCTATCACTCCTCCTCCTCAAGTGGACAGGGGAGAGAAAATATAATGAAAAACTCATGGGTCAAGATAAGGACAGGGAGAGATCACTCAGCAATTACCATCATAGGCAAAACAGACTTGACTCAGGGAAATTAATTTAATTTATTGCCAATCAAATCAGAGTAAGGTAATAAGAAATAAAACCAAACCCTAAAAATACCTCCCCCCCCCACCCCTCCCTTCTTCCTGTCCTCAACTTTGCTCCCAAATTCTCTACCTCATCCCTGCCCAGCGGCGCAGGGTTTGGGGAATAATGGGGGCTGTGGTCAGTTCATCACACATTGTTTCTGCCGCTCCTTCCTCCTCATGGGCAGGACTTCTCACACTCTTCTGCTCCAGCATGGTGTCCCACCCATGGGAGACAGTCCTCCATGAACTTCTCCAGCATAAGTCCTTCCC
>VZTL01072659.1:0-10915 GCA_013400535.1 Scopus umbretta | reverse complement strand
TAATGATAAAAGAATATACAAAACAAGTGATGCACAATGCAATTGCTCACCACCCACTGACTGATGCCCATCCCATCCCCGAGCAGCGATCGCTGCCCCTTCCAGCCGACTCCCCCAGTTTCTATACTGAGCGTGACATCATGGAATAGCCCTGTGGCCAGTTGGGGTCAGCTGTCCTGCCTGTGCCCACTCCCAGCTTCTTGTGCAGCTGGCAGAGCATGGGAAGCTGAAAAGTCCTTGACTAGTATAAACACTACTTAGCAACAACTAAAACATCAGTGCGTTATCAGCATTGTTCTCATACTAAATCCAAAACACAGCACTACAGCAGCTACTAGGAAGAAAATGAACCCTGAATTAAGCTGAAACTAGGACAATCGGACATACAGGAAGCTTCTAGCAGCTTCCCACAGAAGCCACCCCTGTAGCCCCCAGCTACCAAAACCTTGCCCCAGAAACCAAATACAAGTAGGTTGTACAAATGGAGGACAAAAGTTCTACAGGAAAATTTTGCTGGAGTCTAAGATAAATATCTAGATTTTTATGGCTATAAATCTAAAATTGTAGCAATAAAAATCTACTACTAGAACAGCCTGAGGAAAAAGGAAAAGACTAAATCTGGGAGGATCCATACAGAAAGCGCATGCTTGAGATAGAAGATAACCAGGCTTAATTATATGGCTTATTTACCCTTGTCTTTAATAATGGGAAAGATGAGACAAGGCTTAATGGGAATGAATATTCAAAAGGAAAATTCCAACCAACAATGATGAAAAAAATATCTAAGTTCAGTGTGCTGAAATTTCTGGAGCAGGTTAATCTTCAGCCAGGAAGTACTAGCATGTGAAATCACAAGTCCCGCAGCAATGCTTTTCTAAATGAACCTATTCATCTGTGGTTAGCACATTAGCATTTGAAATGAGCAAACACAGCACTCATATTTTGAAGAGACGAAAATGACCCATGCAGTACAAGGCCTGATTTCCAGTGTATGCAAGGTGTTGGAACAAATTTCAGAAGAAAGACTACCTAACAAAGTGGAGATAAACAGAAAATGGGATACAGTATAACCTGAATTTACAGCAATAGATTTTGAAAGATAATCTTGGTATCTTTCTGTGATTTATTGGTCCCTGTTTAGATGAAAGAATGTGACAAACAAAACCCACTTGACCTTCTGCTAAGCCTCACATACATTCCAAGAACAAATTATTAATGCTTAAGGCAAGGACAAGGGGGATTATTACAGTTAGTTTTAGGGAAAGATCTGGCTCCAGGTTAGGTAACAACAGCTAACAGGGAAGGAAGATGAAGCCATCAAAAGACAGGCACTAAATGGAATATGTCCAGGATCAGCCTTTATGCCAGTTGTTCCTAACACCAGGACACAAAAATAACTAATAAAAATAGTTAATGACACAAATCTGCAATACAACATTAATAGAGAAGAAGGTTAGAATATGATATAGGAGAAACCTGATAATCTTGAGCAATGAAGCAATAAAAATCAGATCAAATTCAACAGCCTGAAGTGCCAGGTCAGGCACATGGAGACTAATAAAAAGATTTCCTGTAAATTGGGGGATGAACTGTAATAATGCAAGGAGAGGAGAAAGCCCAGACTGGAAAAAATCATTCACAGTATGGCCATGAGTCATCAACATGATTCAGCCACACAAAGGTCGATGCAGTTGTAGGATGTATGAGAAATGATATTCCCAGTATACACAGACAGATGAGAATGGTAAATCAAAGAGGATTATACGTGGAGTATGACACAAACCCAGACACTTATATTCTGTGTGGTGACTCACTATAAATATCGATGGGATAAGAGGATCTAAACAGAAAGACCTTGTTGGCCAAAGACGAAAGAGGGGAAAAGGGGACATGGAGATCAGTAAGTTTCAAAGATGATAAGATGCTGAAGAGACTTGCAAAAGATCTCTGTCTGCTGCCTTTGGAAAAAAAAAAGGCTGTAAGGCACACCCTGGCAGGGAAACTTCTGGGGCCAGAGTACCAGGTACAGGCACAGGCAACATAACCCCTTCATGAAGAAGCATGATGTGCATGCCCAGGGGATCTTGTAATGTGGCTACTTGGGGTAGCAGGAGACCTCAAGAACCTTTCAGTCTCTTCTAGTAAATTATTGGCCTTTACTCAGCTAAATCCACTGGTATCTGGAAGGAAATGTTGCCAGAGTAAGATTTGCAGGGTTTTGCTTAACGGTGGATAGGATCTGGAACTTGGAGCTCTAATTCTCTTCTCAGGTACTCTTCTGTGATCTTCCTAAGGGAGGGAGCATTAGCCATTCATTCATTCTTTTTATCTCCCCTAGAAGTGAGAGGATCAAGATCATAGCTCAAACTGGCTTTATCACATACAAAAGGAGTTTTAAAGCTCTCAGTTCTTACTCCAAGAAAGCCAGGTATCTCCCTTGTTGCTTATGCTTTGAAAGGAGGAGGCATCAGGAAAGAAATGGGGTATACAACAGAGGGTTCAGAATAAGCCAACAGACCCTCCTCCCTCTACCATGCAGAGTGGCCGATGGGTGGGAAGAACCACAAAGCTGTATATCCCGGTGGGAGATGGAGATGCAGTGAGACCTGCACACAGGTCCATGCCAGCATAGCACCGCGCCTGGCTGGTAGCAGTAATCCCACACCCTCAATAAATGGGCCCCGACCTATGTACCACACGCACAGCACTGCAGTGCACACCAGGAAAGGAATAGTCACTTCTCTTCTATGTCCTGGTTCAACCTAAACAAATACTCTTCCATCAGCCAGAGACAACTGGGTTTTGGAGCTGTCACAGCAGCTTTTCCTCGCTCAAGAAAGATTTGTGCTCCCAAACTTTTCCCACAGGTGCCATGCCCCTCCTCCCAGCTTCTCAGCAGAAAGTTTGACACAAAGTTGCCATCAAATTGCCAATAATTAATTTTATGTTGTGTTCCCTGGACTCATTTTGACTAATTTTACTATTGCAAGGAGTACATTTTGAGACTTATGAGTGACAATTCTTGTCATAAGGAGCAGATCTCTGATTAATTCTTTCTGCTCTAGATTAGTTTGTGTGACAATCATTTGTGACAAAGATTAATCTTTCAAGCAATTACTGTGACAATCTTCTCCAGAGAGACAAACCATCACACTTCTGCTGCTTTACTCTGACCTTGTTTTGTGACTTTGGGAAAGTTATTGTTTCCTTAAGACTCATTTTACCTATCTATGAAATCTATATAAGTCATCTGCATAGAGTATTTACTACATATCTCAGGACATGGAAACTTAAGTGAAATGATCAAAGGGAAAAAGGTGATTGGAAAACAATCTGGGATCTTCTATACAAGAGATAATAGCCATAACTTCACAAATATTACAGTGAAAAGCCAACCAAAACATAAAAAAAGATTGCATGTTTTTTTTCTGGAAGTTTTTTGTTTGTTTGCTTCTAAGAACTGAGGGTGATTTTGTAAGTGATTTCACAATTTTTAATGAAATCGGTATCCAAAATTTCATAAAAAGAGTTAACGAAGTGATCAAAGCTCTATCTCTAGCAAGTAAACAATATCAATAACACTGAACAAAGTTAATCTTTTTTCGGCAGGACTGCAATGCTGACTATGCAAACAATTTTTTCCAAAAATATTAACCTTAAAAATATTTCTTTTTTATTGAAATTTTTTGGCAACCTCTCATGAACATCAGTCCACATAGTGACTTTTGAAGCACGCAGAATCTCTTCTCTGCATGAAAAATTCATAATGTAGAGACAGGGTTGTTCTTAGAAAGACACAGAGTGTGAGCAACATGACAGAGAAGGCAACTTTTTCTGTTAACAGACTCCTGCTGACTCCCTTATTTTTCATATTTGAATACAAATATAGTGTGCAGCTACCATTCCTGTTCAAACCTTTGGTGTCTAGGGTGATACCCAACTGTCTACAACAGGTGGTGGCTCTGCGATACGCCACACAGCATAACAAAGTGTATGGGATTCTTCTTTAAAAATGACGTCCACTGTGTTAAGGACCCTCTACTGAGGGCTGTCGCTTGCTGGTGAGGGACACTGAACAGCTTGCAAGTTTGGATGTAATATGATTTTCTACATCTGAGTTTCCAAACTGTTTTCTGTTTTATAAACGGCAAATTTCATTAGACAGCAGGGTAGAGGCAGCGAGACCAAAGCTCAGATTAAAAACAAGTTTAGAAGAACCTGAAGGAATTTAAAGTGCCCGATCCCAAGCACAGGATCTTTGCCTTTTCCCTTGAAAAGTCGTGCCCAGGGTGGAGGCTTGCAGGGGCCTCTCCATGCCCTGGCCTTCAAGAGGCCCCCACTGGTGTTACACACCCTGAAGGTGCAAGGCTTGGCCATGCTTTCTTTGGGGAACAAGCTCAGCAGGAAGCAGCATGCTGCTTCTCCCTCCCATGCAGGAGCTTCATGATCAAGGCTGTCTTTAACCCTAGGGAGGACCCAGGTCCAGCCCTCCTGTGTGGCACACCAACCAGGCAGGGCTGATGATACCTCCACTGCAGATCTGCTGCTGGCAGGTTTGAGCTGCTCTGCTTGTAGGTGGCTGCAATTTCAAGAAGCTCAGCTCTCCCAGCCCTGGACAGGGAGTGGAGGGTCCTAAATCAAACCAGCAGCCATCCCACTGGCAGAGAGGCACCTGAACATAGATGTTGCGCATGTCTCTCTGTGAATCCAGATCTCAGTAACTTCATAGGGTCTCACCTGAAAACTTTCATGGAAATTAGAGTCTTCTCTGGGATCTTAGAGTTACTGGTAAGTGCTCCTTCCCTATAGGCACTTGTTAGCACTGCGTTCCTGCAGATTTTTACTGGCAAAAGGCTATTACTCCCCTGTAGTACAGTGTCATAAAGCTGGGCAGGTACAGCAGTGGATCACGCTCCAAATAGCTACGAAACACACCGGCAGTTTTGTGTTGGTTGTGCAGCCTCTTCCTGGGTTATGTATGCTCATGCAGCTAATGGGACTGTGACGAGGTCAGAAAATCATGCCTGATTACAAACCATGCAAATGGTATACTAATAACAGAAAACCATATGATTTGTATGACAGAGCTGATAGGAAACAAAAAGTTTTCAACAAACCAGAGGCTACAATCAGAGGGAAGCAATTTGTGTATTCGGGCTGACAGTTAATGAGCCTGATGCAAAGTGTGAGCAAAGAAACATGATGGGAAATGAAAATCTTTCAAGAATCATTAAGTGTGGACATCTGGGTTTTCTAAAATTCATTTAAACTAAAACTAATTTTCCAATGTAAAGTTTTGGCAACCACTGTTTATCTGTAAATTTAAGCAGTAAAACATTTGATGCTGCTGATGTAACAAAGGCATTCCAGATGAAAACTTTTCCTGTGGAATGTTGTCTTATTCCCTAATTCAGTTTAAAAAGGACAAGCAATACATCTCATGCATGTGAACTTCTGCAAAGTATTGGATACTGTAGTTGAACTGGAGACTGCGGATTAATTCACTGCTTGACAGGAAAGAGCTACGTGGCATATAGTGGGAGGGATACTGTAAGAGGAACTTTTGGCTGGATGGGGTTACTGACAGAACTTCTCAAGAACCAGCCAGAAATAACAGAGTGATCAGAGCACAGTGCCCAGCCCCAGGGTGACTCTCAGGCGCTTTGCGAGGCAGCCACTTTCAGTGGCTAAGCTGGATTCAAGTGAGATGTCTCCAAAAAGGATAGGGAAGTATCACTTCCACAGTTTTAGGCAACAGTGACACCCCTCTTGAATCTTGTGTATAATCAGAACACCCATGCTTAAGACAAAAAAAGCAGAGCAGATGCTGGAAATTGTCCACTCACAGATTTTTCAGAGGAAGTGACAGGCTAAGATGGTGCTAAAGGTACTTTACAATTAAAGCATCCGTATCATCACACCCATACAAATGTGGGGTTTATACAAGCTATAGTTCCTGTAGGATGAGTGCTGGACTTAGACTTTGGTCCCGCTGTACTGCTTAACATAGACCTCAGCGTGTCCTAACCTGCAGAAGAGACTGGTCAATCATGTTGTGGCTGATATCAGGTACTTAAGTCAATGGGCTCCTTCCCAGAAGGTAGTGATCTTTGTCGCGGGGCGCGGTCTGGAGAAACGACGCTAACTCAATATGAGTGATTAGTCAGAATCCGTTTATTGTCCCGAATAGCACAGTATATATAGAGTTGCAAGCATACAGGGCAGTTATTCACTGGTTATATAATTAGTTAACGCAGACAACTTTTACAATAGTTCATTTATTGCTCTTAATAGTCTATTTATTGTTTTAATCTCTGCTCCGCTGAGAAACAGTAGTTGTTCCTGTGTCCTTCACTATTAGCTACTGATACACGGTAGTTGTTGCTATTTTCTACATTATCAGCTATCCTTTTGCAGCCACAAGCATTTTACATCAAGGCTGCTTGCTCCAGTGCAAAGACAGAAATAAGTCTGTCTTTGTACTAAAAGTTAAGATTGTCCGGCAAATCGTGTCCTTTCTCAGCTAGATAACTTCCCACAGATCTTATTGCCACAAAAGTGCTACAGGTTTTGTATGAAGCTCAGCTACACACATCCTATGTTGTCACAGTGAGTGTGCAAAGCTTAGGGCAAGGAACACACCTTGCTTTAGCTGTACTTCAAGCAGTGTTTCTAAGTCTGAAAAAGTCTGGTATGCTTAGTTCGACAAAAAAAGAAAAAAAAAAAGGCTATTTTCCCTTAAAAAGGAGAATACTTAAATGTAAAGAGCGGAGACTGGCCAGACCTTTTAGCTTACCAATAAATCTTAGAGGAACTACAGTGACCAGAAAAGAGAAATTTGACTTAACTGTCATCTAGAAAATAGTCAGAGCAAAAGTCATGCCTTTGTCAAGTCATGCAGTCCTTCTTGCAGCCTGACTGCTTTTACTTTGCAGCTGTTAAAATATCCTTGTGTAGTTGCCAGTGATTGTACAGAGAAATAATTCCAGTCCTGTTAAAGTCCCTTAACACTAGACTATCATTTAAAAAAATCAATTACTCCAAGGAAAAAGCTGTGGCTGTCCTAAAAATCACAAAATGAAGAGCATGCCATGTCAGCCAGGCAGAATTTGCACAGCCCTGGTTTCCCTTGCTCTTGCCCGGTGGCTGGGTGTGCAGTTTCTTAGGCTGTTTTTTGATTCTTTGCCATTCTGAGGATTTTCAAAGATAGATGCCAGAAGCAGCCATTGCTACCTTTTCACCAAAATCTATGAGAACAAGTCAAGATCACTGATTATTAGGCTTGCTAATATCCCTGTGAAGAAGGTCCCCTGTGGGAGAGTGTACCTCCAGTAGGTCTGTAATTTGCCACGTGGCAAACACAGCTCCATTGTGGCGGTTACTTGTGACAGCTTGAGCCACTGCCTAATCATTTGGTCTCCAAAGCTGTTCAGCTGTGCTTGACTCTTGCCTGCAATGTTTGGACCTTCTCTATGCCTGGTAGACCATAGGCAGCAAATCCATCAGCTTCATGCCCCAGAACAGCCCCAATAGGTTGTTCCTGGCCCTCTGACCTCTCCTTTCTTTTCTCTAGCACCTCTAAAGACAAGCCTAAGGGAAAAGAGGAGCAAGGCACAGACTACAGAGCAGGATGGTTCTGCTTCAAAAGCAGCAAGGGAAAGCAAGGTAGTTCTTGGTGTCCTTCGAAGAGCCCATCATTCCTCCTCATGCTCCTCTTTCTTGTCTCCTCCATACTGATTCTCTGAGGGCCTGGGTGCTCTAAATCAAACCAAAGAAATGTTCTGGCAAATAAAAAGATTGAAAAAAAAATTTTTTTTTTTTGCTACTTGCTATTTTAACCACAGCTCTTTTTGCTGATCCAGTTTATGGCACAGCCCTCATACAGTACTGCTATGAAGGGGTTGGGGTTGGACCTACATCAGATAAATTTGCCAGCAGGCAAATATTCATGTAACTGTACCTTGAAGCTGTCTAAGCAATTAACATAATTAAGATAAATCCAGAGCAGTAGTTCCCTATCTGCAAAGAGCTTAACTTTTTACTTTTTTCCTTTTCTAATCCTAAGAAAAGACATAGTCTGCAGAAAAGCTTGTATATTTTTTCCCAATTATACTGCTTAGTCTAATAAAAGATTCTTCTGCTCAGTAGAGAAGTGACAGAATTATGAAAACATCCCAGGAATCCTAATCTTTAGAAAATCTTTAAGCTTGTTTCAGACCTTTTATTCATATTACTCTATCGGCTTTGTAAGAAGTTACTGTAACAGAACTCTGCAAGAGATCTTATGGAAAGAAAGGTCATTTTGCAATACAAAAATCTCTAAGCAAGTCACTTTTACCCACTCCTTCTCAATCTCTCATAGGTTTCATTCACGCACTTTCCTTTGATCCGTACACTCATGAGTACCAAGGCACATGTGCCCAAGCAGTCAAGGGCCACTTGCATGCAGCGTGGAGGACAAAGGACATCAGTAACTGAGGCCTCAACATGTATCTTGGGTTTTGGACTTGCCTTTTATACCTTTTAGAAGTAGGTGCTGTTTTGGATTGCTTGCCTTGTGATTTTGACTCACCCCTTGTAAAAGTTAGGCAAAATTCCTGAATTTCACAACTTTTATTTTCCTTGCCTGATAAGCTCTGCTCCTGTTCTTCATCCACTTGACAGCTTTAACTTTAGCTCAGTTTGTTCCTCCTTTTTATTAGAATGAGATCACAGATGCTGGCCTCTGTGGCAATTAACACATGACTCTCCTTTTAACCTTTGTTCTGCTGCTTCCTCCGGTGCTGTTGCACACATGTTTCCATTTTTAACCCATTCATCCCAATCTTCATATTTCTATTACAAATTTCTGCAGTGGTAGTGGAGTCACTCCTAATTTGGGACATTAGAACAGACAACTCATTACAGTCCCCCCAGGAATACCAAATTAATGTAGTGGGAATGGGGCAGAAAGCCACTGCTTTTTTGTTGTTGTTGTTCAAGAATTATAAAAATATTGAACATGAGCAAAATGCAAAGAAGAATCCCATGCCTTTGTATCTTACATAACACATTATTTGATTTTAATGTAGGTACAGCTATTCAGATAATTTGTCCCTGGTTAATACTGTGAGTACTATTGTAGTCACTTGTAAATGCACCCACACCTTCTGTATGGGATCTTCCAGGTCAGCCACACCATAGTCCTGCTCAGCTCCAGCGGAGGAAGATCACTGCTGATGCAACTCTACGCTCACTTGCTCTTCTTCATGACGTGGAAGCAGGAGTCTCAAACAGCTCTTCTTAATCTCTGACAAAAATGCTTTCTTCTAATAGCAGGCTCATAAGGAAACAACAAAATGTCATTGACAAAATGATTATAGCGGGATGACAGAATGGATCTCCATAGTAACAAGTAAGTGGGGCTAATACCACCCTTTGCAGCATCACAGGCAACAAGCCAAAGTTCCTTTTGCTTGCTTAGAGCAGAATGCACAGAGGATGTCAGTTGCTGCTTGGCCCTGGGAGGCGGAGAGCTTGCAAATGCCTCTCATGGCTCCTTATTGCCTGCCTGGAATGGGTAGTTAGATATTGCCACAGCTATGAGCAGCACCTGATGTCCCTTAAAACTGTTTTAAAGGAAGTAGCAGGACATCATAATTCTCTCCATAAGCCTTTTCTCTTCATCCTCAATAGAGCAAGCAGAGTCAGATCCCTTGCAAAGTACACTTTGTATTTGCATTCAGTTAATTTTAAATAATTCTGTGCTTCATTTTGGAAGTGAAATGTATTGAGTGGTGAGGAGGTGTCCAGGGAGCTTTTCCTATCTTCCTAACCACATATTTTATTGCCATCAACCTTCTGAGAATTGCAGATATACTATTCTTCAGTAGCATTGAATACTACTAGCTATTCATTCCTTGAAATTTGTGCAATATGAACAGCCCAAAGTTTCAGTCCTTAGTTTAGCTGAGGTTAGAATTTTGCTCTTTTAGTGCTGTTTAAATATGGTGTTCATCTCCAGGTAAGGCCTTCAGCTAGCATAAACCAGAGTAGCTTTAATGATTTCAGTGCATCTGTGCCATTTTCCCCGGTCAGTATCTTATCCTACTGCATTCTACATTAATAACAGTCAGGTTTATTTTGTAGGCAGTGATATTCACTTTAATAGTTGTCTGATTTACTTTATGGTCATTTTATCACTGTCAGTTTTGTGACTGGTATCAGGGTACTACTTCTGGAAGTTAGACTATCTGATGTCCACTCCTTCACACTACTGTGGGTGCAGCTAATAATTTTCACAAGGAAAGTAGTGATCTTAAAGATGGACTTTTTTGCATCTCTTTTACCCCAGTTTCTTGATGGTAAAATTTTATATGCTTACCTTGTTTCTCTGCTGCTTCTTCTGCCAATTCACACTTGTGAACCCACTGACCAATTTCTACCCAATTTGACAGCAAGTTTGACATGTCAAAGTTATAAAGTTTTTCAGATCTTCATGGACATTGATGGCTGGATAAGTGAGAGTCATCATTTAGTAATGTCACTCTCAGGGTACAAGATGAATTCATGTGACCCCTTTCTGCCTGGAACCAACCAACCCACAGTGCATGGTGCCTCCAGCACCATCACAGCAGTCATTGACTTTTTATTCACCTCTACATATAACCCAGGAACAGGTAAAATTGAAGAAATGTATGGGGCGAATGAAGTGGGGACTGGAAGAAATACAGGTGGGTTTGGGAGTGCTGAAGCATGGGGAGAAAGAAAAAATGTAAAGCAGATGAAAGTGCAATAGCAGGGGTGTGAATATGGAAGTATTGTAGGAGTTGGCTGGCAGTTGGAAAGATGAGAACAACAAAATCAGTTGTGCTGGGTCTGATAAAGGATTTGGGGGAGACTGAGGTTATTGTTGGGGGAGTGCGACGAGCGAGGG
>VZTL01072658.1:2621-19262 GCA_013400535.1 Scopus umbretta | reverse complement strand
TCTGTGTTCCAGGGAAGTTCTCTAGAAATTGAATTAGTCTCTCATTTGACTTTTTGATGTACATTTTTGAAAGGCCTTATGTAAGGGTATGTGAAAGGAGAGTGTCCGCTGCGTTAAGGGTATCTTGTCAAGGACCTTTTTCAGTGTAACAAAGTGTGATAAGATGCACTGATTTTGGCTGTGATAGAGTTCAATTTCTCCATAGTAGCTTGTATGGTGCTATGTTTCCGATTTGTGATTAAAGCAGTGTTGATAATACACTGAATTTTCAGTTACTGCTGAGCAGTGCTTGCACAGCAGCAAGGTCTTCTCTGCTTCTCACCCTGCCCCACCAGCGAGTAGGCTTGGAGTGCACAAGGAGTTAGGATCAGACACATCTGGGACAGCTGATCCCAACTGACCAAAGGGATATCCCATACCATATGACATTGTCCTCAGCAATAAAAGCTGGTCAGAAGAAAAAGGAAGAGGGGATGTTCAGAGTTAAGGTGTTTGTCTTCCCAACCAACCTTTATGTGTGATGGAGCCCTGCTTTCCTGGAGATGGCTGAATATCTGCCTGTAGATGGTAAGTAGTGATTGAATTCCTCATTTTGCTTTACTTGTGTGTGCAGCTTTTACTTTACCTATTAAACTGCTTTTATCTCAAACCACATGTTTTCTTACTGTTATCCTTCCAATTCTCTCCTGCATCACATTGCAGGGAAGGGGAGGAGCAAGCAAGTCGCTGTGTGGGGCTAAGCTGCTTGCTGGGGTTATACCAGGACAGAAGAAAAGAAGGAAGTCATAAACAAGAATATCCAGGGACACAAACCTGACCAACAAAGGATAAGAGAGGCAGTGATGAGAACCAAACCTGATCAGTCATGCTAATTGATGAGGGCACATGAGAGTGTGAGAATATTTATTCCAGCAAGGTTATCTGACTGGGGATCTTGTCATTTGGGAAACCAAGAGAAAAGGGGGCAGCCAGATACCAAAATATACCAAGACACAGATCTGACAAAGCAATCATAGAGACAATGACAAGACACAAGCCTCACTACTCACACTAATTGTTGGGCTATCAAGAAACCACAGATGCTACTTCCAGGAAGATCAACATGGACTTTGCAACTGCTAAGACTCTAAACCAGGGGAGACCCTAGACTGGGAGCAGTGTGGGGATCATAGAGCTGTATAAAGCCATAGGGGATCTGCAGGAAAAGGGGGAGCAGGGAGGAACAAAGGGGGAGTAGGCAGGAGAGGGTATAAAATGGTCTGGTCCTGTGTAAAACAGGGCCAGTCAGTACACTTGTCTGGCTGAGCCCTATGCAGGATCACTGCAGTCTGTCTTATCCTCTTATATCTTCTTAATAAATCTTTTCTTAATTGTCTCTGCATAATCTCACTCTCTGCCCTGTATATGTGTGTGTGCTACAAGGACTAAGTGTCAATTGATAAGACCAATACTGGTGTGAGTGAAAACTGTTGCCAGCTGCTGGAGTCAGACCAGGGTGTGGGCATCCTTGGCCTGTGGTGCCAGCTACTGGAGCAAGCGCGTGTCTTTAATGTCCAGCCACTGGAGTGGGACCTCCAGTGTGTATCCCAAAAACCAGCTACTGAGGGGGCCTGTCATGAGTGAGGTGAGTGAGGGGCTCTGCACCAGCAGCTGGAACAGGACCACAGGTCACAGTTGGTGTGCCTGGTGCTGGCTGATGGGGGGTGTGAGTGTCTGTATCTTCCCCAGTCCTGGTGTGTGTGTGTGGGGTGCATGTGTATTCATTAGAAAACTTTTAGCTGGACTAGATGGTGAACATGGGGGCCTTGGATTTGGGCTGAGGCATCAGGCAAACAGAGGTTCTGTGCTGGTACACTCAGGGGGACTTGCAAATGTGCAGTGCATGAAGGAAGAACTTGTGAGTGCTGTGTGATTGCTAGCGAGCATCAAGCTGGAGTAGCCAGTGAGTAGGGGACCCATGAAGTGGGTAAGGGGGCCCAGGATCTGGGCAGGAGTGCCAAGCAGACAGAGGGGCCATGCTGATACTTGAGGGATCTACCAATGTGTGCTTGTGAACCTGGAGAGTGTCTTGTGTGTGCCTTCACAGCGAACTTCTGACTCTACCAGCTGAAGAGGAGGAAGGGCACTTGGCTGCCTATGTTTTATGTGAGTCCTATACATGGGTACAGTTGAAGACACCACCTTATCTGTGGCAATCTATGGGACCGGTCGTATCAATATCTTGTATGTGTATGTGTGTGTGTCTGTGTGTGTCTCCGGGACACATACTCATCTTTGCTACTGGTTGAGCCTGCAATGAGGAAAGCTCCTGCCACATCGCTCATCCTGGGCAAAGATGATGGGTCCCTAGGACACTGGGCTGGGCTCTAGCAGCCAGGCTGGAGAAGTCCTGGGCTGGATCAGCTGGAGGAGGTGGCCACAGTCTTTTCTACCACTTAACACTTACTTTTGTCCCAATGCAGAATGAAATAAATTTTGGAGTTTTAAAACCAGCAATGATGGAGGAGGAAAAACCTTTTTATCATCCCCTGAAATCAAGGATTTTTGATATGTGGACTGTATGTTTATCTGGCACCTAGCAAAAAGGAAACCAGTCCATAGTACTGGCTTTTAGGTGACTTCATAATATAATATTAAAAAAATCCTCCTTTAGATGATGTGTCCTTAAGCTTAGGCACACTATTGATAACAAAACACATTGAGAAATATATAATTTTCACATATCATGTTGTGCAAAGGCTTACATTAATACAAGCATTATTTTAAGACTAAAGGAAAAATGTTTAGAATTTACTTTGCATAGTCATTGTGAAAACCGAGGAGATTGTAGAGCTTATTGCTACAAGTCTTACAATGTTGTGTTTTACATGAAAAAGTAGGTTAGGAAGTAAAAAATCTGAACAAAGGCTTTTACTGGCATTTCTATTTATTTCTCAAACAATACATATTGTTAATTTGTATTGTGATTGCTTTTTCGGTACTTACCTCCTTCAGGTCAGAAGCTTTAAACTTTTAGCCATTTTTCCCCTAATTTGCACAGAAAACTCTCATGAATATGTCATCCCTGTTTCAGACCTTTGTGATAATTTTACTACCTTCCCCAAGCCTTCTCATACAAATCTACCCTTGAAATTATATGTTTAACTGTAACAATGAAGGACATACTTCCATATGTCTTGACCTTTCTGTCTTGAGCCACACAGTAATGGTACTGTTGCATGAACTAGCAAAGTCCCTCAAAGTATAGAGTAGATATGGAACAGATTATGTTTGGTTTAGGCTTATTAATTTTTGGACAGATTCCATGCCTCTTTATATATGGCATTTCTAATGAAATGAATAGAATCTCAGTGGGAGTTCTGTGAGTAGTTTAGCAAGAGATGATTAAAAATGAGGAAAACATAAGGTACAGTGAAGCAGTAGGCCCTCACAATGCCATATTTTTTGTGGTATATTATGGTGTCATTAAACTACTTCTTTCTAGTATTCAAGGGGGTAAGATAATATATTCCCCAATAGTTGAAGGACAGGTGTGAACTCAAGTCACATGGGATTCTCCCTATTTTATACATTATAATAGTATTCCTTCAAAAAACACATCTAATGTCAAGAAAAACAAATAGGTTATATAATATAAACACAGTTCCTTTTTTGCTTACCTTTGAAGGTCTAGTACTGTGCAGTCTAAAGATGATCACACTCTCTTGTAGTTTTTCTATAGAATCCTGTTTGGACAAGCTTTAACTCATATTTCTTTACTGCTCAGTTCACACTGAGATCTTTTCCTCATAGACCCCATAAAATTCATTCTCGTCTTTGGAGATCCTTCAAAGCTTAGTAATGTTCAGATCTGTCCTTCATTCCTGCCCTCTGTTATTGTCTTCTGGGGTATTGCCTCATGTAGAGAATTCTCATCAGTGGAGAAATATAGTGAAATTAAATAAGATTTTTCTTAACAAGTCTTCTAAATACTTGCCTAAAGGTACTCCCATGCTTAGCACTGAAAGTGTATGTCTTGGTCTTACAGAGTGTCTAAGTGGATTTATGAAAGAAGACCAAAACATATTCTGAGGTGATTAGCCTGAGCCAGCTCCATTGTGCCTGTGGTGCACCAAATTACATTTTTTTGACTGACATTAGAAGTCCTGAAAGGATGCTTGTCTTCTAAACTCAAGTACGGTGCTGCTAATGTGTATATGTAGCCATATATAGACCCACTCTGATTCAGAATACCAAGAGTGAAGCTTCCATTTCTACAGCTGTCAGACTTGATACATCTGGGGTATACCTTTTCTTGAGGATCTTTAAGAGGAACAATCTAAAATAATTGTAATTTTCTCTATGTACAAGCAAGCAATCATAACTTGACAGTTGCAAATGAATGAGTAATTCCATTACTTATAATTCTGGTTCTGTATTTGATACTTTGCAACTATGGCTTCATCTTGACTGTATGGCAGATGGACAACAAGGTGTGACTAGGACTCTAGTTCTCTACAGCTACATCTATAGCAGTAAATTAAACAAAGCAGAAAATAACAGTCAAAGAAGCACAAAATAGCTAATATTGGAAGGGACTTCTGGAGATTACCTAGTCCTAGCCCCTTGCTCAAAGCAGGTTCAGCTAGAGTAGGTTTCTCAGTGCCATGCCCAGTTGATTTTTGAATATCTCCAAGGATAGAGACTCCACAACCTCTCTGTGTAACCTGCTCTAGCGTTTCACCACCCTCACAGTAAAAGATTTTTCTTATGTTTAAATGGAAATTTCTGTATTTCAGTCTGTGCCCTTTGCCTCTTGTATTCTTACTGGATGCCACTGAGAAAAGTCTGGCTCCATCTTCTTTACTCCCCTCATCAAATATTTAAACATATTGACCAGTTCCTCTTGAGCCTTCTCTTCTCCAATGAAAATGATGCCAGATGTCTATCCTTGTATGTCAGATGTTCCAGTCCCTTTATCATCTTCATGTCCCTTCACTGGACTTGCTCCAGTATGTCTGTGTCTTTTGTACTGGGTAGCCCAGAACCTGAACCAGTACTCCAGATGTCTTTCACCAGGGCTGAACAGACGGGAAGGATCACCTTCCTCAATCTGTTGGCAGTGCTCTTTGCCTAATGTACCCCAGGATGCTATTGCCCTTCTTAGCTGCAGAGGCACAGCACTGGCTCATGTTCAATTTGTTGTCCACACGGACTCTCAGATCCTTTTCTCCAAAAGTGCTTTGGTCCTTCAGATGGTTGGTCCCCAGTATGTACTGATGCATGGAGTTATTCCTCCCCAGGTACAGCATTTAACATTTCCCTTTGTTGAACTACATGAGGTTCCTGTTGGCTCATTGCTCCAGCCTGTTGAGATCCCTCTGAACAGCAGCACACTCATCTGATCTATCAGCTCTTCTTCCCAGTATTGTATCATTTGTAAACTTGCTGAGGGTGAACTCTGTCACTGGCCCTGGAATGGAGTCACATAGCATGGATGAGGCCATATCACCTTAGTAGTGTCACTCAGTCACAGTCCTCCAGAAATATGGTGGAAAGCTATAAGTCTGTCTCTTCCTGCTCTCCTTGCTGTGCGTGAATTGCCCCAGAGCCACACCTGTTAGAAACACCTTCCCTTTGAAGTGCTGCTTTTCAGTCCTGTCATTTGTCTACAACTGGGGAAATAATGAAGAGATGCAATGTCCCAGCAGTGTGATTGTTTGAAAAGAAGAGGAACTAGAAATGCAAGGGATTTATTTGGATTTTTGTATCAGGCATAACTGGCAGGTTTGGGGTGGTAGGAGGCTGCCAGGATGCCCTGTGTGGGAGGTGGCCATGACCTACCCTGTGCTGGGCACAACTGATTCTAATTGGATCTGACACCAATACAAACAGCACATCGCACTCCAAAACTGTCGCAGCTGGGGGACCCCACAGCACCTCTGCTCAGGCAGTGACAAGAGACTGCCAGCCACTTTGGGAGAAGAAATGCAGGAGTTGCCTAACTGAGCTGCCTACTAGGAGCTCACTTTCATGACACCACTGACAGTCTGCTGAGTTTGGTGAACCCTGCAGTTTATCATCTGCTCCTACTATTCCATCTAATAGGGTCTAAAGATACTGTGATGAGGCAACTCAGAACCATCAAAAGAGACTGTGTGTCCCTTGAAGCAATGTTAAAAGGATCTGGTGCACAGGTGGTTTCTCCTCTATCCTTCCAGTCAGAGGGGTTTAGGAAGGAGGAGATGAATTGAACTGGCAAATGCCTGACTACATGGCTAGTGCTATACTGAAGGTTCTGGCTTCTGTGATCATAGATCTACTTTTGAGAAGCCTAGTCTGTTGGGAGCTGATGGGATTCACCTGACTAAGTGGGGGAAGAAGGTCTTTGTGAACAAACTGGTCAGACTTATACAGAGATCTTTAAACTGGAGTTGTGAGCATGAGAGAAGAGCCAGGGGCTGCTGATATATTGGGAACTAACAGGGAAACACCTGTGAAATGCCTCAAGGGAATTAGGGCTTGTTCCTCTAAAAAGGTGACAAGGTCAATAGCCCAGCTAAAGTGCCTCTATACCAATGCATGCAACATGGATTGCAAACAAGAGGAGATGGAAACCACTGTGCAGCTAGAAAGCTATTATCTAGTCTCTATCTTTGAAAATTGGTGGGATGAATTGCATAACTGAGCACTGCAATTGATGAGTATAACAGGGGTTCAGAAGGGACAGGCAAGGAACAAGGGGTGGAGGGTTGCCCTCTGTGTAAAAGAATGGATTGTCGATACAGAGCTGTCTTTGAAAAACAGCAGATCACTTATGGGTAAAAAATTAGGGACCACACCAACAAAGGAAACTTTGTGGCTGGTGTTTACTACAGGCCACCTTATCAAGGGGGGCCTGTTGAAGCATTCTTACTTCAACTACAGAAATCATCATGCTTGCAGGCTCTGATCCTGCTGGGGTAATTCAATCACCCTGACATCTGTTCTAGAAGTGACACAGCAAGCTGTAAGCAGTCCAGGGAACTCTTGGTGAGTGACAGGATTATTTCTTAATCCAGGTGATAGACAGACTGACTAGAAGAGAATTGTTACTAACCTGTTGCATACCAAAATGGATGAACTAATTAGAAATGTCAAGGCTGGTGGCAGCAATTGGCAGCAGCTTGGGCTGCAATGATCATTCCCTGGTGGAGTTCACAATCTTGAGGGATATGGGCCAGGTGAAGACTAGAGTCAGGATGGTGAATTTAAGGAGAGCAAGCTTTCAGTTATTTAAGGAATTGACGGATGGGACCCCCTAAGAAACTGCACTCAGGAGCAAAGGAGCAGAACAGAGCTGGCAGCTCTTTAAGGACATTTTTATAGAGCACAAGAGCTTTTGATTCTCACATGTAAGAAAAAGAGCAAGGAAGGCAGGAGAGCGGCATGTCTCAATAAGGACCTCCTCATCAAACTGAAATGTAAGAAGGAAGTGCACAGGCAATGGAACCAAGGATGTGTATCCTGGGAAGAATATAGGGACACTGCCCAGATGTGTAAGGATGGGATCAGAAAACCTAAGGCACAGTTGGAGCTGAATTTGGCCAGGTATGCTAAGAATAATAACAAGGGCTTCTACAGGTATTTTGGCCAGAAAAGGAAGATTAAAGAGAACATACTCCCACAATAAATAAGGCAGGAGAATGGGTGACTACAAACATGGAGAAGACTGAGGTGTTCAATAATTTTTTGCCTCATTTTTCAATGGTAATCTCTCTTCCCACATTCATCAAACTCCTGAATCTCAAGGCAGGGGCTGAGGGAATGAAGTCCCTCCCAGCATAAGAGAAGATATAGCTCAAGACCATCTGAGGAACCTGAACATACATAAGTGCATGGGACACAATGAGATGCATGCCAGGTCCTAAGGCAATTTGCTGTAGTTCTCCTTCTCAATCCTATTTGAAAAATTGTAACAGTTAGGCATAGTCCCCAGTGACTGGAAAAAAGGAAACATCGTGCCCATTTTTAAAAAGGGTAAAGAGGAAGACCCTGGCAACTACCAACCATTTAGCCTCACCTCTGTTCCTGGGAAGATCATGGAAGACATCCTCCTGGAAGCTATGTCAGGTCATATGGAAGTCTGGGAGGTGATTAGAGAGAGTCAACATGGCTTCACCAAGACCAATTGTGCTTGATTAACCTAGTGGCCTTCTGTGATGGAGTGACCACATTGGTGGGCAAGAGGAGAGCAACTGAAGTCATCTACCCTGACTTCTGTAAGGGCTTTGAGCAAGCTAATCTAGTGGATGATGTCCCTGCCCATGGCAGGGGGGTTAGACTAGATGAACATCAAAGGTTCCCTTCCAACCCAAACCATTCTGTGATTCTATGAGATATGGAAGCAGATGTTGTTGGGGACACAAGCAGTCCATGTCAGAGCAGGGAAAGCCCTGACGGACTGTGGTTGTGGGTGACCTATGCTGGTGTAGAGGAAAACAAGGAAGAAGCCAGGAGCAGTGGAGGAAAATGGGAAACAAGGAGTGTCAGAGAGAAACTGTTATGCACCAACACCAGCCCGATGCACTGTCCATCACCTCACCAAAGAAACGGGGTTGGGTGAGCATAATCTGCAGCAAAACGCAAGGAAATTCAGGACTGAGAACTGGGGTGGAAATGTGTTTTGCCTATGCGGAGCCTGGGGAAGGGACGGGAAAGGTATTTCCTTAAATGCTTGTTTAATTTCTTATTATTTTTCCTTTTTTCAAATACCCAAATAAGAAATAAAAAGTTTGTGCTAAATGGCAAAAAACTAAATTATGAAAAAAAAAAAAAAAAAATCCCTTAGTCAAGATTGCTTTGTCTGTGACAGTCTTCTGTTTGGTCTAGGCTGAGGTGGCAAGATGGCCTGTGGCAGAGCATGGTGCTTGGCAATGCAATGGTAAACAAAAATACCCTCCTGCATGCAGGCTGGGGACCTCTTGCTGTGTAGCTCCCCATATTTTCTCATACTATATGCTGCATTGAGCATTTAGATGCCAGATTGCTGCCTTTCCATACAAGGCAGGCACTAAGGCCTGCAGCTGCAATGACCTCCCCTGTCAAAGGAGCAGCCCAGCACCCCATGGCAGGACTTTCCTAAGTGTGCTGAGGGCAGACACCTACCTACGCTGTCCTGCCACTGCTGCCATCACTGTCAAGTCCAGGGGCAGAGGGAAGAACTGAGGAGAGATCTAGTGAGCGTAAATTGTGTTTATGCTCATGGCAGGGGAGGGAAGCTTAGTGACACTGAGAACGGCATATACAGAGAGGAAAGATGCCTGGGGGAGAGTGAACCTGCCATCGCTGCAGCTTGACAGTCTCCCATGGCAACACAGTGGAAAAGAAAGAAAAAACTCATCGACTGATGAATTATGTCTGCGTAGCAACCAGCTATGCCTCAGAGCAGGGTGTCACCCTAAAAGGGTATGTGGTGTGGTAACAGCAGAAACAGTCACACATTCACATGTCCTGAATAAGACAGATCCTGTCAAGACTCCACACATGGTCACACACGTGATTGTTGCTGTCCTCTGCATGGGGAAAAAGAAACTATGCAACTCACAAAAATGACACTGCACACACTGCTTGCCCAAAAAAAACCCATGTCTCCCACATTTCTGAAAGCAATAAATGCAGCTTTTATTACCAAATGTCATTTCATTTATGAAGCATTATCTGGAGGAACTTGCCACCATTGCTCTTTTCTTGCATCTCCCATCTCCCATGACCCCAGCTCAGCCTAGGCATGCTCAAAAGAAGTGCTAAGCCATGTTACTTTCTCTGACTTCCTCCCCTCCCTTCCTGACATAGGTCTATTTTATCAGCTGAATTTCTCTGAGGCCTTGCAGAAATCTGGGGCATGCACCATTGCTAAGCCATCCCTACCAGGGTTTAGCAGAAAACATCTTTAATCTATTATACTGTGAACACAAAATCTGTGCCTCATCTGACATTCAGGGTAAAAATTAGTATCTTTTGGTTCCTCTCATGGAACTGGCTCTGGGTCCAGGGAATGTGGTTCTGAGAGTGGTCCTTCTACAAAATGTCATCACAGCTCCTCCAGGACACTAGGTATTCTTTCTGTGCAACAGTTGGCTTTGCAGGTATAACTATGTCAGCTGCATAGCCTGCTGAGATCACAAAAACCTTGCCTGACTACTTTTGTACCTGACAGGGCAGCAGCACAACACAAAGAACACAGAGCGGGCTGGCGAGCACCCCTCCATTCTGCTGGAAAGCGTCCTCCACTTGCAGAACCACTGGTTAAGTTTTTGCCTGCAGCACCATATGCTCAATCCTCTTCCCATACAAAAGAGGATACAAAGAGACAGCAAGGAAATCCAATGTGTACAGAATCCATCTCACAGCAAACATGACCCAAATCCACATTACCTTTCCTTGCCCACAGCTCCCTCCTGCTTCTATTCAGATGTTCTGGTTGTTACACTTGAGTCCAGGACACTGCCATCCCACCACTTTGAACATAGTCACTATATTACTAGGGCCATCTTATTGAGAACTCTTCCCTGTTTTTGCCCCAGCTTCTGCAAAGGGTCCAACTCTAACTTGTTCAAACAAGGCTATGGACCTGGCCTTCCAATGAATGTGGTTATAGGAAAAATCCTATGGGAATACTGTGCACTGTGCCATGTGTTCCCAGCTGCTAGGAAGGACTTCACAGAGACATCTGGTGATAAGGTCTGGAAAGCATTTAGGGAAGCACAGAGGCTGCCCTGTGAGGGCATCCATCAATACAGGTTTGAAGTCCTTTCATTCACAACCATAGGCTGACCCAGTGCAACCCACAGCTGGCCTTCTTGCAGAGGGCTATTGACCTCACCCACATGTGAGTGTGGCTCAAGTAACAGAGGAACAGGGAGGACCTTCTGGTCTTCTTGACTGTTTAATCTACTTGAATCTAACCCTCTCTTAGGGTGGGACTGTCTCCTGGAGCTCCACATGTTACATTGCATCCACAATGCTTGTGGTGGCAAGGACCTATGAAGCAACACAGCACCTTTTTATTTATTTATTTGTTTTTCCTGGTCTGTTACTTTCCCTCTGTTTCTGTAACTACTTTTCTTTCCTTTTAAATACACCTTCTGAACACCAAAGGTTTGTACAGTACCCTTTGTAATAGGTTTATGTTGTCTGCTAATGTTGCTGCCTGGTGACTAAAGGATATTTAAGTGCCTGGGTAGATGGCATGAGTACAGAGGACAAAGCAATATTGGGAAAGAATAACCAATAAGACTAGAGGTAACAAAACCCTAAGTGTGATCTGACTGTGACAAGGGAAGGAAAAGCATTTTGTGAGAATTTCTGCATGTGTAGAGCATGGAGAAAAGAACAAACACACAACTGAAAGAGAGCAAGGCAAAGAAAGAGCAAAGAGAGAGGATAGCTGAAAACAGGACCTGAAGCTGCAGCTCCCAGGAAGACAGAGGGGTGGTGGCTGTCACTGCACTGTACACCACAACAGAGCTAACAGACCTAGGGATGGAGAGAAGAGGGTGGAGAAGAGTACAGTTGATCAGCAACGGAGAAGGAGAGAGGAAAACAAGATCTATTTTTAGCTGCTGTTACAGTAAAAGAAAGTGAGACATAGTGTTTGTTGCTTTAATGGAACTGACCTCAAGGCAGAGAGGCACAGATGGTCTCACACACTTCTCTGTCAGGAGGTTCTACGTGGGTCAGGAAGGACAGGCTGGGCACCAAGGCACTAGAAGACCTGATTTGGCTCTGGCTGCTCCTGCTAGAGCGGATCACCGCTCTTTATTCAAGCTGTATGAAGCACATAGGGCAGACATGGCACTGATGGCACTGAAGCTCTGGTGTCAAGCTTGCCTGTGCATGTTCACTGCTGAGCAGCCAGCTGGCTGAATATCTCCTGTGAGAACCTGCAGGAGGATGGCAGGGCCCAGCTGAAGGGAACATATGGCCCATAGCTGTTACCAAATGTCCACATCATCCAAGATTGCATCAAGTAAAGTGTTATCTGCCAAGATATGGCACTTGAATCTCCTCCAGGAGGCCTTTATTTGTAGGAGGTATCTTTAAACTACATGAATGTCACAAAACCTACCAAGGGTTTTACACAATGTAGTGCCCCGTTCTCCTTTGCAGATTTGTGCTAGAAAATCCTTTAGCACTCTAGGTTTGTTTAGATCAGATCTGATGTCTCCTTTTTCAGATAAGTAATTCATTCTTTCAAACCTGACTGGCACTTTGCTGAGATCTGGTTCCAGGTTGCACTCTCTAAATTTCTCTATCCCTCTTACATATTTTTCTGTTGTGTTCATTTTTGGTACAGCTACATATTTAAAAAAAAAAAAAAAAAAAAAAAAAAAAAAGCACATTGGCAAGACTTCAGCCCCAATCAGGTCTTTCAGTATATAGTACATCTTTTTCCTAGAACATTTCTTATGAAAAGTATTTACTAAAGTGATTCCTCCTCTAGAAAGAATCAGGAAACATGATTCTTCCATACTGCACTAAAAGTAATTAGCTTGCTGATTGTTTTGATCTATCTAATCTGTCTGTAGTCAGAGAGAGAATCTAATAAATTGAATAAATTTGCCAAGGAGATTTTTAGGCAATGCATCTTCTGTGAAAAGATTGAAGTGTTTTTCCATCACTAGTGTATTTTGTGCTTTCTATTTAGTCATCTGCATATCTAAACCAATTATCTTCTCTTGCAATCATCAAATTAATTTATTTTGAAGGTTCTTCTATCTTTTCAATTTCATCTATTTATGCCACATGCTGGAATTCTATCTTCATTTTTGGACTTTCTGTTAATAGCACTTCTGTAGAAAACTTGTTTCACATCAATATCTTGCAAGCAATCTTTAACAGGATTCATCTTACTGAGTATTACCATTCAGAAGTTGATTGACTAAGATGAAGATAGTTAGAATAACTATCAAAGATGCTAGTTTATTTTTCCAACATTAGACACCCACTTTAGGCTGAAGTGAATCACCTATATCCCTTCATTGACTTTAAAAAGACTTGAGTGGTGACGTGTGATTTATATAATTGATGTTCAGATACCCAAATTAGGTAAATTGAACACCAGTATCTTTTGCACTGAGATTTCCATACATGAAAATTTTGTCCAGGAATTTTATTGAGTACACAGATTTTAATTTTTTTCAGTCCTGGAATTTTCACTCCTAGAATATGTTACAATATAGACCAATCTTATAGCTAACCTTGCCCATACAAACAATTTTTATATCATGACATGGCCTAAATTTGTTCCTATATTTGTTCTCAAAGATGTTTTTTATTTATATTCAGTATTAATTCTGAATGTTATGGGATATCTACTCAGGAACTAATGAGATAATTAGATTTGCCTCATTGCTTTCCTTTGCCTTATTCTGCATTGCAGGAAAAAATCCAGACAAAATAACTCCACTAAACCAAACCAAAGTCCCCAACTTTCTATGTGGGTTTCTATAGGAAAAGATAAATTTGGCAGGTATTGCCTCCTATAAATCCAGAAGCCTATTTGAAACAGGACAGAAGTGCTCAAAAACATGTCCTTACACTGTGGAACTATCCTTCCTGTTCTTTCATTTGCCTTGTGGAGGTTATTCTTAATAACTCTTTTGCTTTTTGGCACTTCATATTTTCAGAATAGATATCCACTTTGTATATTGAGATTCTCCTTATCCAGAATGTTGCTCTGTTTTTTATTATATGTTACAGTCTGTGTATATTGCACAAATCTCTGTTCTACTTCTTTTGCTATCCAGTTCTCTTTTTCAGGCTGCTTAAATGACATAAATCCATGGCCTATAAAGAAGGTCAAGATAATTAAAAATAAATTATCATCAATATCAGAAGCACAAATAACTCAGTAGCGTGGCAGCCTGTTCCAGGTTTGTCTGACTTCAGGTTTGCTTTACTACTTTTGTACTTCATTGCACTGGAGTAAATAGGCATCCCCTTAATGCTTTTTGTAGCTAATGCCACAGTTTTGTCTTTGTATGAAACTGCCTTTGGAAAGCCATTGGTTTCAAATGACTTAAACAGCCTTTTGGTATCTTTTCCCACCTGTTTTCCCCAACTTTGTCATTAGAGAATATGCTTTCAGATAATCCTGTCTTTTTTGCCAATATATATTAAACAAAGAACTAGATCAGTCATATCCACCAGGTCCTGTCCAGATTTGATCCATTTATTTTTTTTGAAACCATGCAGATCTTAGAAATATTTCTGATTTCATATTTCAGTGGCTGAGTATTTCTGGCATTAGTCTGTAGGAAAGCCATTCCTGAAAATGATTTTTCTTCCAATATCATGATTCAACTGGTTTACCAGTTCTTCAGGCACACTGTCATATATTCAGCTCAGCACATCTGAGTTGGACTGACCAAGATGTTGCAGTAGAAAATTATTTATCTGTGTCTGAGAAAAAAACATGTTTTTCCATCAAATATTACAGATTATGATAATAAACTGTAATGCTGGACTAGAGAATCTAATTAATTACAGAGCTCAGTAATAATCTCTGATATATAAAAGATATAAACGTCCTAATGTCCTTTAGAAGTCTTCCATAGGCTTTCATAAATTCAGTAGCAGGTAAAATCTTCAGAGACCAATTTAGAGAAAAAAGGAGGTATCAAATTGTAAAGAACTCTTTCACCATGGATGTCATACAGTCACTGGAGCACCATATGGCCTGAATAGCAGCTCAAGCAGCATGGAAAAGAGCTGTCCCCACAGAGCCTCTGGGAATCTCCAGGGTCTGTAGGAGGAACAGCTGAGGATCCCAAGCTGGGTGTGCTGGAAGGAGTTTTATCAGGCTGCTTTCACTGTGTCTGTTAAAGGTTTACATATCCGTAGTGCAAGGTGATCTGGGATTGTCAAAGCATGAGCCCTCTCACCAGACTGTCCCACAGTTAGACTACATATGCTTATACTGGAAGTAAGAAACCTGAAATGCTAATTTATGTGTTATGCTTATTATAGTTGGTGCAATATTAATTCTTTTTTTAGAATCTGCTGTGACTCCATAGAATACACAGCTCCCTCAAATGATGATTCCCTTCTTAGTCATTATATTTTGTTTACAGTTCTCAGTTATAATTTTATATAAAGTCTCTACTCTCTTTTTATTATATCTCAGTCCTCAGCCTGGGGATTGTATACACTTTATTAGGTAATATGATTTTGAAGACAATCTTTACCTTTAATAAAATTACTGTAACGTTACTTCTCCCTGGTGTATGTTTAAAAAAAATGGGGAGAAAAGAGTTGAGAAAACTGTATTACATAATCCTTTTATTTCTTCTTTCTCATTCAAATATTGTATAGAATGACACATCTTTAAAAAAAAACCAAACCCAAATACCCAATCAAAAAGCAAGTGTATCATAGGAAAACATGGTCTTATACACATATATATAGATTATATCCTTAGGGTCAACTCTTACCCCCCAAAAAAGAAAAATCAGAACTTTATCATTTGTAGCAACCTACACTCACCTGTGATACATGATCAAAGGAAGGGACCAAGACAATGATCTTTACTTTGGCACTCCAGGTGGCCATAAAAAATGCAAGATTGCATTCTGCAAGGTCAGAGAAATAGTGAAGTGGAGTCTATTAGACTAAGAAGGCCTATCTAGAAGTTGTTTTTTAGTGAGTAAAGGCAGAAAAAAAGGCCTTATTTTGTAACTTCCCTGTTCCTAAAAGATAAAGTTAGGAAGGAATTTTTAGTGAGGGATGTGAACTTTGGATCTTAACCTCACATATACCCTGCCTTTTTTTCGTATTAAACTGACAGGATTTTGAAAAAAAGGCTTGGTTTATATTTGCTTTCATTCCTGAAACAGCAAAAAGGAAATAGAGTCAAATTACCCCGGTAGCATCCACAGTTCAGCAGAATTTGACTTCTTCCATCATCTTACCTACCTCATGAGCCTTTGCACTATCTCTGGAAAGACTTTTATGCTTCCTCCTGCTCCAGACATTGACTTATTGCTGTGGAATAATTACTGGAGGTGACTTAGAAATTAAACTTATATTCACATTTATAGGAAAGGTACAGCATTGAAGAAGCTTCCAGAGTGGAGTGCAGCTGACATGCAAGGGATCCATTCCACGAAGTTCCATAGGTAACCTTAGATGTTGGAACACCAGGGGAACTTGGTGTGCTAACTCTAGGAGGAACTGTCTGGAGAGTGGAGTGGTGTGGAGACTCTGCGGCTAGGCTCTGGAACAATATGGGAACTTGAAGGTCTGATAAGCTGCACATTTGATACCCTGGGCCAACAGTCTGTCATGATTTTGACAAATGCTGTCCTTTTAGTGAACTTTGCTCATTATAATATCGTTAGAATACCAAAACACACCTCCATCCCAAAAGCTACCCACCTCTAAGGTGCAATTACCCCGTCACTGAGCTTGTGCTTTGAATTTCTCTAGTCTATACCTTTAAAAGCAAAGCGAGAAAATGTTATACCAATCACAATAAAGATATGCATGACTAGAGTCACTCAAGCTCCACCTGAAAGGTAAAAAATAGTATGAAATAGCTTAAGAGAAAGAGAGCGTTGGGGAAGATACCGTCTTATACCTCTGGGACCAGTCAACGGGCTGAGCCTCTCTTCCTCCCCC